>SEYY01002500.1:0-2500 GCA_009176605.1 Armadillidium nasatum
ATACTAATGATAACCGTGAACTTATCTCCAAATGTTAATTCCGAAAGAAAATACGGAAAATTTAATTTGTTCAAAATAAAACTAAAAACTAAATAAAATTCATATATTTTTAATAAGACTAGAGAAAATATTATTAGAACCCATTACGTCACAATAATTAAACTAATTAACTTTTTAAAAATTCATCACAATATGCCTGTTAAAAAAATCACAAGGCAGCTTTTCATTATTATAAAATCCTTAATATTTTTTACACACATTTCCCATGATTTTTTAATACTATGAATTAATCCTGCATTCTTTAGATTTTAAATCTATAGTCCTTATCTAATCTGGTTACGGCATAAATAAGAGTTCTAGTTCACAACCCTAAGCATATATATATGATGGTATATTCGCATATCAAAATCCAAATGTTTTCTCAACAAACACCTCATCACACGCCTCACATTGGATCCTATATACCTCAGCTTGTGTGTCCATAGATTTTTCTTTGTGTTGAATAATGTTCCTCAATGTATTAGGTACAGAACACCTGAACTTTATTCCTAATTCATGGTAATAATGTTCTTAAATTCTCTCCTCTGGGCATGTTCTGCGGTATTCTGATGACCTACCCATTGTAACATTACAAAATAGTTTCTTCTAGAAGCTTATTGCAAAATGGGAATTACTTTTCTGGATTAGCTATGTTCTTGTGAATATCAAGAAAAGTCTTGTTATACGGTCTTGTCCCACTGAACTTCTGAGGGAATTTTTCCGAAACTTTTAATTTGCAAACGTGCCCTCAGGTGGTGGTGTTGTTGACACGCAAAACTGCATGTTGATAATGCATCTATTTCCGTGTTAGGTTTTGCATCATTCACATTTATTTGTTTTGGTTTCTAAAGTTCAAATTCGATACTTAAATTTTCTGAGTTGGAAAGGAATTTAATGAAACTTGTGCTAGCCATAATTTCAGACAATGAAAAATCAAAAACAATGAGGGGTAAAAGCTCTGAAAATTCATTATTTTTCCTCTCATACTGATTTCCCCCCCCCCCAAAGACCTCTGAAATTGATGGGAGAGCTTAAGGAACCTTTTCGTTAATAGGTTTTACCTCTTGAGAAAATTTACCATGAAAGTGGAATCTATCATCGCTGGCGGATTTCTGCTTGTTATTGTAAGAGACAGGCAAAGAGGAAACGATAATAAGGTGATTTACAATTATGATCCGTTTGAAATAAGATTCAATTCATTTTGACCTATAAATATGATTACTACCATATTTGAAAAAACTAATCAATTCAACATTTTCACCCTCTCATTCAGCATATACAAGTACATTTATCAAATATAGGAAAAATCTAAATTCGTCCAATTTTGCACAAAAAAATTTCAGGGTAAACTATATTCTTTACAGAAATTATATATATTATATATTATATTATATATAATATTGTTTTTTTTTTTTTTTTTTTATATATATATTTATAATACTATATATATATCTTATTATATCTATATATATATATATATATCATTTACCCAAATAAGAACTAAGCACCCAATATAGGTTTAAATACAGCTCTTTGCTAGAAAGTGCTTCTGAGTTACAATAGAGCAAAACCCACGAAACTAAAACTAGTATTAGAATAAAAATACTGACACTGAATGTTAAAGCAGCATAAACTTGTGCTTTTACTAGCAATGAGAAAATTGTGTTCGCAATGTGAAAAACCTGAAAAAAAAAAAATTTGCTGAATTTAGTTTTTTTTTTTTTTTTTTTTTTTTTTTAAGAATATTTAAAGTAACTTACTGCTTGAAATGCTTTTAGAACAAGATAGACGCCTTTCATCACCTTCAGTTTAGTTTGAGGAATCATTTTCGTTTCTTACTAATTATATATATATATATAGTATATATAGTATATATATATATATACTTATATATATACTTTATATATATATATATATATATATTTATATATATACTCTAAAACAAATTTTTCAGCTTAGATCAGCCTTCAAAAACTTAATTTTCGTATTTTAAAAAAAAAAAATCTTAAAATTTGTGAAGCAGCAAAAGTTTGAAACAAATATTCCTCTTAAGAAAATTAAAATGCAAACTTCTGAACTTGAAGAACACTGATTATGTTACAGAAGTCAATGTGTCCCCTACCACCAGAATCATCTAGTCAACTATAGAAGACGCTACCTCCCCTAAAGGAAGGTTCACACGGTAAGCCAGTGTAGCAAAGAAGAGATATTGCTAGCAATAACCCTAGAACCAAATGGAAAACCATAGTTTAGAGAAGCATGTTTATCTCGAGAGCTCTAGGAGAATGTTTAGAGTTTAGGTGCAAGGCTATGGCTAGTCCCACTGAAAGTGGAAAAATCCTACCTGTGAGTTTGAATTAAACTTGAAAATAACGAGCCGAAAATGTTTTTTAGAGCAGATGAATAAAGATACTATTCCGATTGACAGGGTAAGAGCCCTCTCTAATATTATATAATAATT
>SEYY01002500.1:5000-25000 GCA_009176605.1 Armadillidium nasatum
TATATTATATATATATATATATATATATATATATATATATATAAATATATAATATTATATATATATATATATATATATATATATTATATATTATTTATATATATATATATATATATATATAATTATATATCATCCTCTGGTGGGCAAATGATAAAGGCCTACCGATTTCCACCAGCGTTCGGGAAATACCGAAAATGTGGTCGTTAATGGCCGACATGTTCCTATACACTTCGTTTAAAAGGGCGCAAGTCAAAGGAAGTTAGGAGAACAAATAAAAGGAGTGTGTTCCAGACTTTACCAGTAAAGTACATGTAAGATTGAGGATATCGGTTAAGTCTGTAGTCGGAGAGTTGGACAGAGAAAGGATGATACTGTGTAGAAAGTCGTGTCGCATGACCCCTTCTCAGTGGAGAAGGTATGCGAAGTAAGAGCTCAGAAAAGCAGTTTTCGTTGCATTAGCCATAGTATATAGAGAGTGACGCAACAATTCTATGGGCAGAGAGAGATTGCTGAGAGGCAGTAAGAGCAAAAGAGTTTATAAGATGAAAATCCTTAGACCTATATAGAGCAAGCAACTGGGGTTGCGTAGGTTGCGTAATAAAATCAGGAAGGTACCTCAGAACACACAAACCTTTAGAAGCTTGTTTCGAAAGAGAAGTAATGTGATCCTTCCATTAAAGATCACGAGAAAAAGAAGCACCAAGAATATTGAGGACAGATAGGTTTGAGTTATATATTTTCGAAGAAGATATCATAGTTTTGTGGAAGGTAGAATGATGGAAGAATTGAGTTTTTGAGGCATTGAAAGCGACCATATTTTCCCTGTCCCAATATAAAATACGCGATAGATCAGAGTCAGTTGATCCAAGGCAACCCTTCTTGCTTCAATTAAGTGCTGTTGGGAAAAGCGTCTTTCAAAGTGAAAGAAGAAATGAAGGTTGAAGTTATCAGCATAGGAGTGGATAGGTGATGAAGTAATAGAGAGAAGGTAATTAGAAAGTAGATAAAGAGTTTAGGATAGGACAAATCCTTGAGGAACACTACTATTAATTGATTTAAAGGAAGAACGATGGCCGTCTACAACAGCTGCTATAGATCGACAAGAAAGGAAATCAGAGAAGGTCACAGAGAGAAGGATAGATTACAAAAGAGGGAAGTTTAGAAATCAAAACTTTGTTCCTGACTCTATCGAAGGCTTTCGAAATGTCTAGCGCCACAGCAAAAAATTCACCGAAGAGCGGAGCACCAAGAGTCAGGAAGAAAGAATACCTCCAGTGAAGCATTCTTAACGAAAGCCATACTGACGACCAGAGATAAGATTAGAATAATAGGGGTGTTTCTAAATCTTTCTTTTAAGGATAGATTCGAAAACTTTAGAAAGAATGGAAGTTAAAGAAATAGGACGATAGTTAGAGAGTTAAAAGAGGTTCCCTTCTTCGGCATAGGCTGAATGAGCGCACGTTTCCAGCAACATGGGAAGGACAAAGTAGAGAGGCAAAATTCAAATACTTTACCAAGGCAGGGTGCAAGCTCAGAAGCACAAATTCTGGGAACCGCAGGAGGAATACTATCAGAACCATATGCCATCTTAGTGTTAAGCTGAGAGAGAGAGAGAGAGAGAGAGAGAGAGAGAGAGAGAGAAGAGAGAGAGAGAGAGAGAGAGAGAGAGAGAGAGAGAGAGAGAGAGAGAGAGAGAGAGAGAGAGAGAGAGAGAGAGAGAGAGAAGAGAGAGAGAGAGAGAGAGAGAGAGAGAGAGAGAGAGAGAGAGAGAGAGAGAGAGAGAGAGAGAGAGAGAGAGAGAGAGAGAGAGAGAGAGAGAGCAGAAATGACGTATTTAGAAGAAATTACAGTAAGAGTTAGAGGGAAAAAAATATTTTGGGCGAAGAGTTTAGGTTTAGTGGAATATAAAACGACATTTTTACTATCAGAAAACACTAGAGGAGGGAAAGAGGAAGAAACAAAGAGTTGGCATTTACACAAAATGCCAGAAAGGACTAGAAGAGGAACAAGAAAGATTATTGCATTTACGACGAGGAAATGAGTTTTCTTGTCACGAAGAATTGATTTTGCATGATTCCAAGATGAAATATAAGTTGAATGAGTTTCTGTGGTTTGAAGAGGTGAAGGCAGCATCCCTGCCGAGCATGGGATAGCATGAGAAAAAGCAGTGTTAAACCAAGGTTTGTTAGGTTTAGTTGAAGGGAAAAAATATAGAATGTACGCCTCAATGCCAAAGTGAATCACCTCGGTTATGCGCTCAACACATCACATGGGAAATCCTAGAAGTACATTCGCAAATCAGACCAGTTAGCAATAACGAAGTGCCAGAAACTTCTCCTCACCGAAGGCGGTGACCGTTCTCTCAGAAGATTTAAAGAGATAGAACAAAAAAAGGAGATTAGAATATAATTATGTAAATCCAGAGAAGGAAAGAGTTTAACAGTTTAAGGAGAAGGATGAGAGGTTAAGAAAAGATCAAATATGTTGGGTTCATCACCAAGACGGTAAGAGATACGAGTAGGGAGTTGCATTAACGTTTTTCTGTTTAGAAAAGTCGTAGGCGAGTTCACCAACTGAATCATGCGGACGAAACTAAAGCCATTACCTGTAGTGAACAGTGAAGTCACCTAAAATGCTGAATTCTGAGAAAGGAGAAGAAGAAAAATGTGTTCTATTTTAGAGTTTAAATAGTCGAAGAATTTTTCATAGTAGAATTGGGAGATAAATAGAGAGAACAAATAAATTTAGTAGTAGAACTGCAAGAGAGCTTGTCATAAAGTAGAGAATTCAAAAAAACGCAAATTAGAGACTCGAGAACAAACAACATCGTTGCGCACATATGCGCAACATCCGCTTTTGGCTGAAAATTGAGGATAGAGACAGTAGGAGGTAACATAATGAGGTTTGCTGTCAGCGCACTCAAGTACCTGAGTTTCGTTTATAGAATATATATATATATATATATATTATATATATATATATAATATATATATATATATTATATATTATATATATATATATATATATATATATATATATATATATATATAATTATATATATATATGCTAACCGCAATTAAGTCTTTTATAAAAATAATTAACGTTTACAGCTTTTGAGAGTTTTCTTCAGACTTTTAACTTAAAAGGAATACAAAATCGGAACTCTGCTGATCGTGACGAAAAGTGAATTTGTAATAAGAAAGTTGCTTATGTCATATAATAGTAAAATAATAAGTTAAAGCATAAAATATATATGTGAGATAATCTATCAATAGTCAAATAGTGTCTGAAAATGTTATTATGAGATTACTAAGAGACCAGACAAGGGTAATATATTTGTATTATTGCTATGCGCAGAAAACAAAAGATTCCCTGCTCATAAGTAATATTACGGACTGAAAGCATTATTAATTGTCGTCAAGATTACATCAATTGAATTATCAATCTGTCAGCAAAAATTTACCATCGATATATTATTAGAAAATCCTTACATTTTATATTTAATTAAATATTTTATGATTAATAGATGAAGCTATATGGTTTTCTTTTTTTTAAAGTATCAAAATACGCCCTAAAGCTAGATACCCATTTTGAACGGCAACACTAAAAAATGTTGTTGCTACATTTTTTAGCATGGTAGGCGCTTGCTGCTTTTGCACTTACTACGTTGGTCATAAAATTAAAATGTAAGTGCGTTATAAAAATTATATTACCCACATCGATGAAAATCTTCTAGAACGTAATGTATTAACTAATTAATAACCTTTCTTTACACATTGTTTTTTTTGGGGGGATATTGGGATATACTGATTTTGATGTCTTGCAACAACTTGGAACTTGACGTCTAGACAGTCTGCTCTATTGTAAATTTGCTTAGCTCTATTTAATTATTTGATAGAGTAGACCTGTTAAGCATTTTATTGGGTTTTAAAATTTGACTAAACTGTATGACTATGTTTAAAAGGTTCTAATTTGTGGCTTGAGTTAAGATTTGTTGCCCTGGTATTTGAATGGCAATTGTTCAGTTTGAAAGGTCCCTTGTTTATTTTAATACGCTCTAATTTAAATATAGCCTTTAACGTTCATAAGGCGCTACTTCCTAGAACAACTAATTTTAGGAAATTTCAAGAAAGTTATAATTTAAGTTTGGCTTATGAAGCTCGATTAAATTTCGGTGAGTAAGATTAGATTTTTTATTGAATTTAATTACCTTTTTCTTTATTCTATATCGTAGTTTGGTTTACATTGCTTTAAAAATAGGATAAACAGTCACAATACTATTTAATTAAGTCTTCACGATTTCTATAAAAAGTAAATCGCAACAATATATAAAACAATTAGCTCTCCGGGTTAGTGCATTAGGTAATCATGTTATTAAAAGAAGAACTTGAAAATGTAAGAAAGAACAGGAGAGAGAGAAAAGCCCAATGGATAGTCAGAAAGAACACTGACGGTAAAATCATTAATTATTAAAAACTAACTTCTACCAGGTAATGGTAGAAAAGTTTTCAATCTCATAATATGGTCAGGAAAAAATTAAAAATTCCAATTTGTGGTGTAACGGAACATTTAAAAAAATGAATGCACCATTTCAAAACTGAACATGGGTTAATTATTACAGTATTTTAATTTACTTCGGTTTTTTAAATAACCTCTTAATTCATATGATTTGAAATAACCACCTTCTATTGTAAGCATTTATGGGCCTCATGCAAACCTTAGCTTTATTAATTTAAGGAGACCATAAATATATAATCGATTGGGCAAATAAGAAATCAATCTACTAAGTTTTGGAGGATGCTCCTTTACAGTTGTATCTAAAGATTTTTAAAGCTTTAACGGTATTTCAATCAAGGACGAATAAGGCCCTTACATAGTTGAAATAAGAAGGCTTGAAAACCGAAACCTAAGGAGAACCTACGTGGTTTCGAGACCACCTTGACAATCATTGTGACTTGTTCAAAGGTCAATTTTATATTTATTTTCAGGCAAACAAATTTTTATATTGTTGACATGTGAAACAACAACGTAAGAGAAAATGTTTGGCGATTTTGCGAGTGAACAATGTGTCAAATTTTTAAATTTTAATTTTCCCAATTTAGAAATAATAAAACAAAATAAAAATATTTAATAACTAAAAACGTTGTAATTAGCAGATGTATCATCAATTTTGCTCCAATTTCTCAAAGGGTAATAATAATAATTAACATATATACAAACGCTTCCAAAACTGTCAATTATATACTCTTGTGCTGACGATATTGCTATTTAGTAACGTACCGTAATATAGATCTCTTAAGCAAAGGTAAATAACGTATTAGAAATTGTTGTAACATGAGTAGAGGCAAACAGGCTTATCTCAAAAACAATATAATAATAAACGTTATAAATCCTATCAAGCTAAATGTTATAGCAAGAGATACAATAATAAATCAGGCCACATTGCGATATTATTATTTTCGACAAAAACACGTATGTCTTATTAGCAAACTTATATGCTGATTGCGCTTATTATATATATATATTAAAATAATTTGTTATTATGTATTATATAAAGCCCACTCTTCAAAAAAATTATCCATACTCAAACTACAAGATATTCTCATTACTTAAAATTAAATGGAATTAAAATGAACTTTTTTATTTATACTAACAAATCATAAATAACAATCTTCATTTAATAAATTTGTAAATTTTTAATATTAACTTATTTTATATTATTATTATGGTTGTTAGGCATTTTTTTCAGTATTTTTAAGGAAGCACATTAGGTTAAGAGTAAGACAAAAAACTTTTACGTATCAATTTTTTTTTTTTAGTTATAAACTTTATTTTAATGATTGACTAATATTGTATTTAATTTGATGGATTAATAATTTATGTAAGAGACCAATCGTATTAGACCAACTGATAGAAAAGATAATAATCGCTGGTTTACGCAGGTTTTAAAAAATCTTTTTGACGTTATTTTTCATAAATTTAGTTCAGTACTTCTTTAGAAGTTTTGATTTTAAATTATATAAATTCTTTATATATAATTAAAGTATGTATAAACTTAATTTTAGAACCAACTAAATTTGAATAGTTTTATCATACTTTAACTAGGATATTTGAAGTTTAATTATATGTTTTTCTTTCAGAGTTTGATACTTCATTTAATTATTTCATTTAATTTTTGTTTAATACACAAAATCTGAAAATTTTCAGGTTTAATTCAGATTGTTTTTATTAACTATCTTAGTGATTATTATTATTTGGTAAAAAGTTGCTTTTTCATGATTAATTAATATTCCGTAATAACGATTACCAATTTTAGGAATACATTTTAACGTCTTCAGTATTACATTTAAGTTTCGGATTATTAATTTTTCTTTTTAAAGAAATTGGAAGGAGTAGCTTTATTAACAAAGCGGAAAATTTAAAATTATTCATAACAGAGTTAATGTCTTATAAAAAATATTTATTCTGAATTCTGAAACTTTGAACTATCAAAATTTCTTTTCGTACTTTGATATCTAACTTTTCAATATTTTAAAAGAAATAACTTCTAGAAATGATTTAGATTAAATTTGATAAATAACTTTGGGATTTTGAGTTAAAGTGTTAAACTGTATTTAAATTATTAGAAAACTACGTAAAATTTATATCCTCTAATCGAGAAAATGGTAAACAAAATTATCTTCAATTTAAAGAAAAATTTACTCCTAGTATATACTCGTACATTTCAAAATTAGAATGGCCTTAAATCTAACATCAATGACTTCCTCATTCTATTGATTATTAATTGCAGGATTGTTTAATTGAGCCATCTCTAGCACCTCAACAGGTTGATGTTGTTTCCTAATTCTGCTTTTAATAAACTCTATCCCCACCAATGCACCAAGTACTGCACCATGAAATAATACATTGATTAGAGATTTATTACTTATATAAATTAAGAGTTTATAAACCAAATCTTCTGACAACGGATATGAGGGTTCACTTGTTGTATCTATTGATTCCGAAAGATTCTCTTTAATACCCATAAAAGAGATTAGTTTACTACGCATATTTAATGCTCCTTCTACCAAATATTTTGAGGTTGTTTCAATTTCTTTGTCAATTGTTTCGATTTCCAGATGGCGAGGATTTCTACTCATTTTGTCCTCTTCAAATCCTGAACGATCTTCGTGATTGAAAATCCACGAGTTCCCTGTCTTTGTATTGTGTGTATGCGTATAATATAGCTATAATACTCAAAATGATTTCAAGAGTGACAATTATGGAATCCTGAAAAAAAAAAAAAAAATATTATAAATATATATATATACATATATATATATATATATATATATATATATATATATATATATATATATATATATATATATATATATATATATATATATATATATATATATATATATATATATATATATATATATATAAATCGTTAAGATATTGTCTGACCTTCGATTTATGGAAATTTCCATGGAATTATTGATATATGGAAACATCGATATATCAAGGCAAATTTTTTGACATTTGTATTATTTAGCTTTCATTTCATTTATGCCTATTATTTAGTTCGACTTAATGATAACCTGAACGACCGAAGTTTGCCGTATGATACAGGCCTAACCGACAGATGGAACGTTACCGTAGTATACAGGCCAACTGATATGCCCCAGATATGCACTTTTAGACAACAAAGTACTTTTTATAAGTTAATAAAATTTACTACGTACAAACCTTGGTGTGAGAAGCGAGGTCGAATCATTAGAGGTCACCCGACAGTCGTTCGTGTACGATATTAAGTCTTTGAATATATGGTAATTTCCAAGGGATTTTGACCACCAAGGTAGCCTGACCTTAACCCGTCGGATTTCTTCCTTTTGGTCTATGCTGAAAAAGACAATGTATTCCAACAAGCCACGTACTCTTCTGGAACAGAAAAAACCGTAATAGACTGGTCCATTTACGCTTTGACATCTAAATATGTTGACGGCAACCTCCTGTAGCCTTTATGCCAATGGCGATCACTTCCAACACTTATGTCAACTCAAAACTCGCATACCAAGGTTTGTTCATGGCAAATTTTATTAACTTATGACCATTACTTTGATATCTATAAGCACACATCTGAGGACGAGAATGAGTGGTACACCCTATATATATATATATATATATATATATATATATATATATATATATATATATATATATATATATATATATATATATATATATATATATATATATATATATATATATATATATATATATATATATATATATATATATATATATATATATATATATATATATATATATATATATATATATAACTATTTCCCACAATAGTTGGGTTTTGACTACCACAAGCTACAACCGTTACCAACATTCACCCTCTTACCACTCTTTTCCACTCATTCCTATTTTTCCTCCGTCAACCACATACCTTCCTCCCTTCTCAACCTTTAATCCCTCAACTCTTTGACCCCCTAACACTCACACCTTCAGATACAAACGCCTTTTAAGCCAGTCTCTCTTCATTCATCCTGCAAACAATTCTAAACCTTTGCCTCTCCTAACTAAACCGCTTACCCAGGCACAAATTCTCCTTTGTTCTAATATTCCTGAATATCCCTTTTACCTACACCACATACCGCCCTCAGACCCTTCATTTCGAAAACTTTCTTCTACCTCGCATTCAACCTCCACACCTCACTCCCATGCATAACCACCATTATGCAACATCCCTCAAAACCTTTCTTCTTCAACTCTCTTGACAACCCTCCTCTTCCAAATATTCTTTAATCCTCCCAACGACTTCTCCCCTTTTATTCTTTACAAAATTTCATCTATATCCCTCATTACCAACCCCTTCCCAACAAAATTCACACCCAGATATTTATATGAGTTAACCCACTCCAATTTCTGCCCTTCTCACCCCGAATTTGTAGTTCATCTCTCCCACCTACATCCCTCTCTTCCTTCCCCATTTTTCATCCATCACACTTTGCTCTTTCCTGCGTCACTTTTAAGCCTAACTCATCACAACCTTTTACAAACTCTTAAATCAAATAACCTTTACACCCCCTTGTGTCTCAGGCCAAAGTACAACGTCATCCGCATACTATAATACATTCTCATTCCATATTATATGTTGACTTCATTCTCATCCCTTTACTTTCCCTTTCCATTAATCTCACCATTTTTTAAATTAAATAATCCAGGAGACATTACACAACCTTGTTTCAATCCATTGTTCACCTCAAAAAAAAACTCAGTTTGCATTCTATTTACTCTCACACGCTCTACTATTCCTATAAAGTAAACTAATTCCCTCAATTACTTTCTCCTTAATTCCATACCCATTTAAAAACTTCGACAATTTACTCCTATCCAACCTATCATAAGCTTTTTAAATCTAAATCCATATATATATATATATATATATATATATATATATATATATATATATATATATATATATATATATATATATATATATATATATATATATATATATATATATATATATATATATATATATATATATATATATATATATATATATATATATACTACTATACAAAAACAAAATTAGCGGTAAATATTCTTCAAAATGAGAATCTTCCCTCGACAGTGCTCTGTAGTTGACATAGAGCGTATAACTTGACGCTAAGATTACTACTAGCATAAATGAGCTGAGATAAACATTAAATAATTCTTTTGATACGTTCATTGAATAGTGAATTACTGTGGAAACTTGATAAGCCTGAAACAAATTTAATTTATATTGTAATTTTAAATTTTTATTTTTATTAAATTAATTATTATTATTATTATTATTATTATTAATTAATTTATTATTATTATTTTATTATTATTATTATTATTATTAATTATTATTATTATTATTATTATTATTATTTATTATTATTATTATTATTATTATTATTATTATTATTATTATTATTATATATTATTATTATTTTATTATTATTATTATTATTATTATTATTATTATTATTATTATTATTATTATTATTATTATTATATTATTGTTATTAATTTATTATTATTATTATTATTATTATTATTATTTTATTATTAAAAAAAGCACTTACTAACTGCGTGAATTTTGAAATCTTGTAGATCCATAAGGCTATTTTCAGTTGTGTTTTGAGCTCCATCTTTGGTTATATCAATTTTCTGATATATATATATATATATATATATATATAATATATATATATATATATATATATATATATATATATATATATATATATATATATATATATATATATATATATATATATATATATATATATATATTAGTGTTTTATTTTTATTATTATTGATCTATAAGAATCGAAACTCATACGCAGCAAGATGGCGTCGGCTGCAGAATATATTTTTAATAAAAATTTTCGTAATGAGAGGATAAAATGACAGACGATCGGTTTCCTGCTCATGTTGCTAAGGGAAAAAATTGCTGTATCGAAACGTCCATTCTTCATCTATAAAAAAGGTCACTCTACCGAAACGTTCATTCTTTATCTGTAATTAAAAGATTAATGTGCCGAAACATCCATTTTTCAACTAAGAAAAAAATTACTGTACCGAAACGTCCGTTCTTCATCTTTAAGAGGAAAATTTACTATACCGAAGGATCCATTTTTTAACTGTAAGAGGGAAAAAAAGTTACTGTAAACCGAAATGTTCATTCTTAACCTGTAAGAAAAAAATTACTATACCGAAACATCCATTTTTCATCTTTAAATCTTTAAGAAGAAAATTTCCTGTACCGAAGCATCCATTTTTCAACTGTAAGAGGAAAAAATTACTGTACCGAAACATTCCATTCTTAACCTGTGAGGAATAATAATTGTACCGAAACGTCCATTCATTATCTTTAAGAAACCAAATATTGCGAATGATTTGCTGGTTTATTTTTCATGTTTTATAATAAAAACTGTCTTAAATTTTTGTTGCACTTTTTTAAATACTTTATTGTATATAATTATTATTGGAAAAAAATAAAGGATAATTTGTTGCTCTTCCCTTGACATTTAATATATTAATTTTATTCAAATTTACTTTATAAAATTTTTAAAATTTTAATATAGTCTATTTCAAAATTAAATTTAAAAACATTTTTTTAATCGCTTGCAACTGAAAATACCGCCGAGCTCATGCGGTGCGATATAACCTCTCCATCCTTCAAATATTTAAAACTTGTTAGAAATTTCGAAGTTTTCAAGTCTTCTTAATCTCTGATGCCACTTTTTTTTTTGGCCTTTTAATTTTTATCTCAGACGAAAGTCACTATATATATATATATATATATATATATATATATATATATATATATATATATATATATATATATATATATATATATATATATATATATATATATATATATATATATATATATATATATATATATATATATATATATATATATATATATATATATATATATATATATATATATATATATATATATATATATATATATATATATATATATATATATATATATATATACTTAACCACATAAAACTAGCCAAGTATACTACAAATAGATCAAATCATCTTTTGAAAATGAGATTCTCAATGAGCGATATTATTAGAATGACTATTAATATAACGGAGCTTAATCTAACCTAACCAGACCTAGCAAACTAAACTTAGTTGAGAAATCAGCTAAATCCAAAACTAAAGTTTCAGTAGGAAAGACATTTCCTAATTTTAATTTCAAAATTATAATTTTTTACATCGTTTATCACTAATTTCAGTTTTTATTTTGAAATATTGCTTAAAAGGCAATTAGATTCTAGTTGAACAAATAGTATCTATACCTTTAATTCATAGGTAAGAAAGCACTAAAAGGGTAACTAAAAAATAATCGATTGTCGATTGGTTTTACGCAATATCACTTCGATATATCAATTTCGAAAGACCATAAATCTGTTTAACCAAAGTATATATATATATATATATATATATATATATATATATATATATATATATATATATATATATATATATATATATATATATATATATATATATTATATATATATATATATATATTATATTTGATATTATATATATATTTTTTATATCTATATTTTTTTATGTCGATATTTAAAATAATCGATATTTTCCTGCCTATAATTAGCCCTAGGCTATATGTCGTGCAAACGTTCTTGTGTACGTTAGGTCTCTTTTACGGAAAATTCTTGTGTAGGTTAGGCCTCTTTTTACGGCAATTTCGGTAGTTCAGGTTATGATAAGTCGAATTAGGTTCTGCTAGAAAAGTAAGTAATAATAATTGTGTGTATTCTAGTAATAGTACCTCGTACCTCTGAAACTCTCTTGTTTACGATAGGCTTCTCCGATATTTTCGATTTCGATATTTTTTAACAATCGAAACTCAGAAACAATCTCCACCTTTACCTATATATATATAATATATATATATTGTACTAAAATAAAAAATCAGTTTGAAAAAAAGTTTTGAATTTTCAGAACCAGAAATTAAACCATACCACTTTTGTGATGTATTTAACGATAAATTATATACTTCACGCATCCTTAATGTAGACAAATGATCCAAACTGATTTAGTACCTAAAAAGAACCATTTAATATTTACGACTAAACCTAAAATCTAACATACTTCTAAGTGGGAGAGATATTGAGCCAAATAACCAAATACTCCTCTGGTATTTGAATAAGTTTCTAATTATTTCTAAATCAAAAAGGAAAATCAATTTGATATATATTTTGGAAATAAAAATTGGAAAAATATCAATAAAGGCGAGAACTAGCATCAACGATAAATAATTTTATTGTATTCGTATCTCAAATCTGAGAAAATAAAAGTACAAACCTTTTATAGAATTAAGCAAAAAAAATGAAATTAATACTGAATGCACGACAAGAATTTACTTTGAATTTTTCCAACCATTATTACAACTAAAAGTCAAAATCAAATGAACACTATTGAAGATGTTTACTAAAAGTCAGGTTTCGACACAAGAGAAACCGTTTGTCTGATTTTTCAGATCGATTACAACCGTCTTTTTTGGTTTGTTATATATATATATATATATATATATATATATATATATATATATATATATATATATATATATATATATATATATATATATATATATATATATATATATATATATATATATATATATATATATATATATATATATATATATATATATTTTTTTTTTTTTTATTTTTTTTTTTTTTTTTTTTTTTTTTTTTATTTATTTATTTATTTATTTATTTTTTGAGTTTGATATTCTTTTACCACAAATTCTGAATACGGTTTCGTAAATGGTTAATTCCTAAGCCTTTCCTGAAAGCGAGCCCCCATTCGCTGAGCTTTTGTCAGTTCATTTGTATATTGTGCTCAAATATAATGTTATTTATATAATTATAGAGATTTGTGAATCACGGAATAGCTAACTTGTTATCTTTCTGGAATCTCTAAATGAGATAGAGAAAGTAGATTGGTTTCCAATGTTTCAAAAACTCAATTCCCCTATCCTACCACTCGACATAACTTTCCAAACAACTCTGAACTTCATCTGTTCTGAATATTATTGGTGTTTCTTGTTCTCGTTGTCTTTCTTTCAATCATTTTACCTCTTTCTAAAGAACCTTCCCAGAGGCAGGGCGATCCGAGAAATCTTCGAAACTTTTTCACACCCCCTCAAATGCTCATTCTTTATACGGGTGTTTGCATATGCATGAATTATGAATTACATCTAGGGTGGATTTCATCCACACAGCTCTACTTGAAAAGGCTGAGTCTATGGCTTTTCGTCTTAACTTTCTCTCTCACTGACTGTCCAGTCTCTGCGCGCCTAATTGTTGCTTCTCTCTAATATATTTTACTACTTTTACAAGACGCTGACCTTATGAACTCTCCAGCTGCTTCAGGTAATTACTCATGAAATTAATGTTAAAATCTATGAATAAGAAATATATTACTTCCCTTTTCCAAGGTTAGGATTATGAATTTATTGTGAATCATTACATGTTCTTTGGAGTTTTGTTTTAAGTGTTTAATTTTAGTAACAATGACGAAACAACTTCAGAAAAAAATTATTTTTATAATAAAAAGAAAACAAAAAAAAAATAAATAAATAAATAAATTGAAGGAAAAGTCTATGAAAATTCAGTAGAAATCTGTATTGTACATAGGAAATCCTTACAATGAGTGTCTAAACATTTTAACCTGAAGATGTTTGACTTCACTAACTGTACATCATTCTAAACCCCATTTACATTCAATATTTACGGAATTTTTTTTTTAATATAACATTAACATTAACTACAACAATTTTTACCTAATTAAAATGCCAGTAAAGACGTTTTCCAATTCTATATTTGATAAGCTATATCAATGTCACAAAAATTACATCAGCTTGGCATGAAATACTGATTATTAAAAGATATTTAAATTGTAAAATAATGTACAAATTGACAATCTCTAAAAAGTTTGTTTTGGGGGTTCGTAAGTAGTACTGATATCTGATTCGATGATCTCAGAGATGTTTTAGTAATTTGGGAATTTTCTGTAAATTTCAACAAAGAAAATTGATCAATTAGGGAATTTAGCGACTTATCAGTCAAAGAATCAATTTGCTCATAAATACTTTCGCCGTATAGATCTCACCTATGTTAAATCACTGTTGTATACAGTAATACATCTCATCAACTGTTAGTCTAAATGGATTTTCTCCGTGATGACAATAATAATGTTATCAAAGCATTAATTTGCTTATAAATCTAGGATATTTATATAACTCATCAGCTGTTAGTCTAAATGGATTGTCACCGTGATAATAATAATGTATTAAATGCTCGTAGTTTATTTCCAATTTAGCTATATAAATAAGATATCTAATTGAAGCAATAAGTAATGATAAGCAATATGTATATATATATATATAATATATATCATATTTTATCTTTATAATTTCTTTAATATAATTTAATAGTTTAAAAAACATTTTAGAAATTAATAATTTATTCCAAAAGAGAGGTTTATTTTGGTAGTCAATCAAAAGTACTGTTTCAATAGTTTTGCGGCTACAAAACTATCAAAGAAAGCTACCAGTGAAGTAATAATTCTTCTGACAACGCTACGTCCTCCCCCTAGTTTTATATATATATATATATATATATATATATATATATATATATATATATATATATATATATATATATATATATATATATATATATATATATATATATATATATATATATATGTGTGTGTGTGTGTGTGTGTGTGTGTGTGTGCGTGCGTGCGGGGTAGAAATGTACTGCATCTGAAGTGATGAGATCAAATTTTCCGTGAAACCATGAAATCCTCAGATATTTTGAGATGAATGAAAGCAGAGTTTGGGAAACACGCTTTAATGGATCAGAGAGTATAAATAGTGTTTGGAAGTTTGAAGAAGGTCGAAACTTCGTATTCACTTCGTATACACTGTTCAAAAGCGAATATCGCAACAGTTGAGCAAGCCATTTTTGATAACCTGAGAATAGCTGTGCTTGACACTGTAGTAGAAATGTATATCAGTGTTAGAATGTGGAAGCAATTATCCACAAATCCTTACATTTCTGGAAACTATGCAATGAATCAACAAAACGCTCTATGATCGTCTTGTTAGGCTGTACCACCGAGGGGAACATTCATTCATTCATTCATTCAATTATCACAGGTAGTCAAATATACTTACATTACTCTAGTTGCATATTGCTGGAAAAAAAACTTATCCTCGACACTTGTCTGTAAAAGTTTGGAAAAATATTTTTGGTCAGTGTTGGATCTGTCATTATCTATATCTATGATGGAAGTAGGAAGGCATTTCAATTTGAGAATCTAAGATTTTCGCAGTCGTTTAGTCGATTTTTAAGTTGTTCATTAAGTGATTCAGTAAATAACGCTGGTGAAGTCAGGTTACCTTTCTTCAATGAATAATTCGGTGATAATTCATATTTTTATAATACAATCCACTGTGCATCCCTTTAATGATAGGAAATACTAAGTTTTTCAGCCATGCCGATAAAGCCAAAATTATCGCACATATTAATTCACATTGTTTCTAGATAGTTTAAGTACTTGAAACTAGTGGACGAAAGTCAGCTTCATTGAATGCAATGGATCAGTCTTGTTTGCGGGAATTGTAATGTAATCTTCAAAACGTAAATTAGCAATAAACTAATGTTTTGCCAAGACCAAGAAAACTTAAATACCGAAGATTGTATGTTTAACTAATAACACTATATTGTATTAAAACACCTCAAAGTTTAGAGTAAAGAAGGCAACTTTGTTGGGATGGGGGGATAGTTAAGAGCATAGTACAAAAGCAATAGTGAAGAGTAATTTCTTTAACTGGTTTTCGAAGCTTCTTTCAGATAAGTTTTTTTTATATTAAGGTTAAAATCTCTATGAAAATACATATTGAGTCAGGAGGAACGCCAACTCCGAGTGTGTATTCTACACAAACGATTGACTAAAAATCCCAAAAGTTTTATCCAATTTTCATTTGTTATCTAATTAAAGCGTTCCAAAGGTTTAAGTATGATCAAGCTAGCTAACAAAGTTATATGAAAAGTACATTTATTTTACAATAAATTTTCAAAGAACCACCATGGACTCCTATGCATTTTCTGGCTAGTCTTCGAATAACATTTGCTTTTCTTTTATGGAAGTTGCAACATTCAAAGTACAGCGAATTAGTGCACCTCGCTTTTCAATCATCCCCGTAAACAAAAATGATATGGTGTGAGGTCTAGGAAACCTTGGAGGCTAACTAATGTTCCCACCTTCTACCAATCCACCGTTCTGGAAAAGTCCCATTTAAATAACCTTTAGAAAGCTTGGAATTCGAAAATAAATGAAAATTGGATCACAACTTTGGGTTTTTTAGTCATACGTTTTATGTGTAGAATACACTTTTGGGTTTGGTGCGTATCTCCAGACTTACCCTATATGTTACTTATATCTGAAAAGATTATAATTTGGAAATTGTAAACTACCTGCTGTCTAGTGGCAATACCTCAATTTGATTTTCCTTTACAAAGATGAAACATCTTCAAAAATAATTTTTACAATAAATAAAAGATGGAAAGCTAAAAAATTATGAAACTATAAAAATCTCAAAGTCCGGAAATTCCTTAGAAAATCTTAATTTTAAAAAGTAAATTCTAACAAGTCTAAAAATTCATTTTCAGCAAAAACTTTGAACTTCCGTAACGATATATTCTAAATTCTTTTTAAATTCAAAATTTCTGGTCAAAGTTTTCGTATTTAATTTAAATATTAATAGATACTTTTAATTGATTAGAAAGTTAATGAAGACTTCCATTAATTCAGATATAAAACTAAATGAAAATATTCAGTTTCTTATTTCAATATGTATATTTTTGTTACAGAGTTGGATTGATTCTTACGAGATGGTTACAATAAAAAAAAGTCCTGCTCAATAATGTTTCTCCTTCTAATGAATACCTTCATCACCTCCCACTACATTCATATCAATTTGTTGTACTGGTGGTTGTTCTTGTATTGCTGTCCTAATTCTAACTTTTATAAACTAAATATCTGTCCACGCAAAAGCAACAAGTCCTTAACATAATATACCGACTGCGAGAGGATATTTAAATCGTAAAGTTACGTACGTATTGACATAATCGTTGAAGGACTGATTTGGGGATTCGTAAATAGAAGTACTGACATCAAATTGTTAGTCATTGAGATCTAGAGAATATCTCTAATACATAAATTTTTTGTCCATTTGAATCGTGATCATATTTTTGTTTTATATGTTCGAAGTTTAATCCTGATTTGATTATAGCAATAGGATATCCAATAGGATATCCAATGGCATTATTTTTATTATTATTATTATTATTATTATTATTATTATTATTATTATATTATTATTATTATTATTATTATGTAGATATGTTTTGTAATATAAACCTTTTCTTTTGGAAAAGTTTACACAAAGCTAGAAATAAATTTTAACCTCACACCTTCCATTGTCTTTAGTACTTTTAAAAACTTTTTTTTAGTGTAATACGGAGGTTTGAAAATTTAATATGATCTTACTAAAGTATATATAAAAAATATCAATTAACTATATATATATATATAAATTTCTTAAAGAAAAGAAAAGTTGGAACAAGCAGCACTAAAAGCAATACTGAGGAATGCTTACTCATTTTCGATAGTGAGTAAAATCATTCCATTTAATCTATTTTCGAAGCTTTCGGATTTGTTCTTTTGAAACAAATTTTATTTCTTATATCTAATAGCGACAAAGCTATTTTAAATTACTTTTTAGTCTACCTTCCAAACAATTTGATATTTCGAAAAGAGAAATTTTCAAAAACAGGTTTATTAATTTATTAAAAGAAAATTTACAATTAATGATTTCTCAACATGAAAATTAACCAATACTTATTGTAAAAAATGAGAATTTAAATTCTACAAATTACATCCCTAAACATTGAGACTGAACTAAGATTTTAATTAAATTTCTGACTAATTTCTGATTAATAACTAACTAGCTGCTAATAAAGACAGATTTAAAATCTCTGAACAAGAATTTTGATTCATTTACACAATACTGACATCTGTAACAGATTTAAAACTCAAACCTTTCTAGAATTTAATCAAAATATAAAATCATAGGAACATTGTTAGATTTTGATTTCACTAAAAAAATCTATTTGGTGCAGAATATTTGCAGTCAATATAATTTAGATTGATTTAGTTGTGGATATCTGCATTAAGTATCCGAGTAATTCTCGTACTCTTTTAGCAAAGGGTTTATTCTTCTAATTACTTTCTTCACCACTTATTTCAACCATCTCGATATGAGACTGTTGTGATGGCTGTGTTCTAATTCTATATTTAACAAACTCTAACCACCCTAATGAAAGCGCTACAATTACTTGAGTTACTAAACTGATAATGGCAGGAGTTATTAATCCGACATTTTCGTACACATTATCAAAAACATCAATCATTGGATCCGAAGTTAAATGAAGGACAGTATGCATTATCGTTCCCTTGTACTCGTTTAGTGTATCAATTATGTTCGAAGAATTTTCACTAATACTTAAAGAAATTTGTTCATTTGTTTCATTAAGAATATATGAATTGTTCCTACTTATGTTCACTTTTAATCCTAATGAATCTTCACCGTCATGATCAAAAAGTTCGGTTTCATTTGTGTGTTTTAATAAATCTGCCTTTATAGCTATAGGATACGTAATAACGGCAATAGCGCAGGTTGTAAGATCCTGTTAAAAAAATTAAAATAAATACAAATACATATACATATATACATATATTACAAACACTTACGTATGCAACTAAAGAAAAATCCACGTAATTTCCATTTTCAGCAAATATATCTTTTGACGCTCTGTACAGTCGGAAATTTGCAATTAAAATACCAAGTAGAATACCACTGCAAATGAATTCAAACCAGCGTGTATCTATGTTGGAATTTCGAAATAGATAACACATGTAGACAACTTGATAAACCTAAAAAAAGATTTAAGAAATTTTCAATTAGTGTTTTAAAATTCACTAAAAGTGATAATCACTTACCAACTGTAAGAATTTTGCAGATAAATAGAGTTTTCTGGACAGTCTATACTCGGTTTGAATATCCATCATAAGTTACAAATTCTGTATATATATATATATATATATATATATATATATATATATATATATATATATATATATATATATATATATATATATATATATATATATATATATATATATATATATATATATATATATATATATATATAGTTATATAAAATGAAACTAGTTTCGTATTAATGTTAAATTTAATTAAAGAATCTTTCAATTTCAGAGCAAGTAATTAAGCATGTCTAATAAGAAGTCTTAAGGCAATGAAGATTTTCATT
>SEYY01002500.1:27500-47500 GCA_009176605.1 Armadillidium nasatum
ATTATTATTTATTATTATTATTATTATTATTATTATTATTATTATTATATTATTATTATTATTATTATTATTATTATTATTTTTATTATTATTATTTCTATTATTATTATGCTTGGTATTCTCTTTACTTTCATTATTGATTATTCTATCAATACTTTCAAATTATTGCTGTAGTTGAAGTTAGCTTTGGAATCAGTACTAAAAGTCTTATTGCTGTTGCTATTATAATTTTTATCATCATCATCATTATTATAGTTAATATTCTTAGTACTTCCTTACCATAATTATTATTATATTATTACGATCATTATTATATTTGCAAATATATTCTTCCTCATTATTATTATTATTATTATTTTTTTTTTAATTACTATTGTTTATTATTGTTTATTATTATTATTATTATTATTATTATTATTATTATTATTATTATTATTATTATTATTATTATTATTATTATTATTATTATTATTATTATTATTATTATTATTATTATTGTTTATTATTATTATATTATTATTATTATATATTATTATTATTATTATTATTATTATTATTATTATTATTATTATTATTATTATTATTATTATTATTATTATTATTATTATTATTATTATTATTATTATTTATTTTTGTCTATTATTATTATATTTATTATTTATTTATTTATCTATTATTTATTTCCTTCCTTTTTCTCTCTCTATTCCTATTCCCTTACATTTCGTGAGAATGTGGTAAAAACGGAACATCTGGAGCACATACACCGACTTTAAACTCTGTCTTGGGAAAGAGAAAGGAAAAAAAAAGAAAAAAAGAGAAAGAAAAGAAGAATTTTTTTTTCCTTGTAATCTTGTTGCTATTATTATTATTATTATTATTATTATTATTATTATTATTATTATTATTATTATTATTATTATTATTATTATTATGACTATTATTATTATTGTCTTAGTTTAAAATATTGTTATTATTATGCTTATCCCTTCATTATTTATTATTATTATTATTATTATTATTATTATTATTATTATTATTATTATTATTATTATTATTAACATTATTACTATTATTATTAGTATTATTATTACTATTTTTTACTACATATGCGGAAGATATCCCTATAATTCTAGTGACGTCACACAGTAACAATAACGCCGTACTATTTTCTAGTATTATAAATAATAATATTTGTATTAAAATAAATACTATTTTCTGGAGATGATATTTATTATAATTATAATTACAATTATTATCATTACTATTATTATTATTATTGTTATTGTCCTTGTTGTCGTTAACTCAGTATTATTACCATTACTAGCTACTATTATAACTATAATTGTCATTAATTTATATTATTATGGGTACTATTGTATTTAACTTTTATTACTACTATTATTATTATTGCTATTGCTATATTTATTATTGCTCATTATATTTATTCACCATATTTGTATAATAATGTATATCAAATTATATTGATGTAATATTTATCAACTAAACTTTGGGGTTCAAAGGAAACCAATGTGCTTCCCCTTAGAAGCCCCTTTTCAGAGTAATGTACAGCTAATTATAAATATTGTATCTAGTAGAGTAGGACCTACGGAAAAAATGTATAACTTGTACTTCTGAATAAAGAATTTTGAATTTGAATTTGAATTATTATTATTATTATTATTATTATTATTATTATTATTATTATTATTATTATTATTATTATTATTATGATTGTTAGAACTATTTCCACAATTATTAATTTTATAAAATATTTGTATTTTAATTAACACTATCTGTATCACTCATTTCGTTATGTTCACCATTTTAGTATTTTACTTTAATGTTATCAAAATTAAAATATTTAACTATTAAACTTTGAGGCTCAATGGAAACCAATGTGTATCCCCTTAGAAGTCCCTTTCAGAAAACTGTACAGTCACTTTATTATTATAATAATAATAATTATTATTATTATTATTATTATTATTATTATTATTATTATTATTATTATTATTATTATTATTACTATTATTAGTTAGCAGTATAGAACCTCCAAAATTTTGTAAATTATAAATGTACGTTCAATGAATAAAGAATTTTGAATTGTTAAGTATATAATTTCTTCATATTATGCATACTCTCATCATAATAGATACTGTACTTCTATAATAATCTGCGTTGGTGTGAATATAGGTGGAAGATTATATGGAATAGAGATAAAAAATTTCCACAAGTCAAATAAAACAGTAGAACTCTGCTCGCGTATACTTCATAAATTGTCCTTACGAATCGTTGGGACAAGTGGAAAAATGTAACATTTTCAACTGAAGAAAGGCACGGTAAGTATAAGAAAGTCGTTTTACCGATTTATTTTCTAATCCGAAAATAACTGAAAAAGTTAATTTTTTTGCCACTTGTTACAACGATTCGTTAGGACAATTTTGCATTGTATTTTCACAAGGGTTGTAGAGTTAATCACTAAAGTGCATTTATGTTCGAATATTTGACTTATAATGAACAACTCATTCGATCATATTTTTGCTTGGATGGATGGATTGATTGATTGATTTTCCGAATTTCGAATCGTATTTCCAGAGGACATTCTTAACTACATGAGGAGAAAAGGTTTCCCAGAGACCAACATGTATACCATCTTGAAAAATGCGTGCCTAATGACAATTATTCCAGGAATCTACTCCAAACTTTTAATCCTTTTCTATAACATGCTAAGGTAAGTTCATCTCGCCTCTAGTAAAATAGTTATTCAGTGATGTTTCGAAATGACATTTTCAGTCTTTCATTTATCACAGAATTAAGCACCTAACAAAGTTTCCAACTTTTTAAGAAAATCGTAAACCTTTGCAGTAATTGGAAATATTTAAATTTTATATACTTTATTATATTCTTATTATCTCTTTAATTTGTTTTTCATAATTTAATTTTAATCTTTTTAATTTCAATACCTTTATTTACTATGTTTAGTTTACTGCTTTATATTCACTTCCACTACTAAACAGTATAGGATTATGAATACATAAAATAAATATTAAACATTTTGTAGCAAACAATTAAGCGTTAGAAGTATATAATCAAAAAGAAGCCGACCATATTTTTATCACAAGATTAAAGAATTGTGATCATAAGATTAAAGATTTGGTGCAAGTTTTCTGAAACTTTTAAATGGCAAATAAACCATACAGTAACAGGAAGTT
The DNA here is from genome assembly GCA_009176605.1 of Armadillidium nasatum. Classification (NCBI taxonomy): domain Eukaryota; kingdom Metazoa; phylum Arthropoda; class Malacostraca; order Isopoda; family Armadillidiidae; genus Armadillidium; species Armadillidium nasatum. The sequence goes on from SEYY01002500.1 coordinate 30,713, forward strand.
AACCAAACAAGCGGTTTTACTATGTTTAATATTGCTAGAGTGACACTATTCAGATTTGTCATTCAGAACAAAGTATTTTGTATTGTGAAAATTTTCAATTATAATCTAGATTTTTGTAAATGGAGTTGCTCCTTTTGAGCTTTATCTTAATTAAAAAGAGGATCGCAAAAAATGTGCAGTGGCATACTGGTATTACATTAATATAACAGCATCTTATGATAAATATAAATAATTAACAATTTTAAGTAATCTACGTTTCGACATTATTATGTCATTATCAAGACTGCTGTAAAACAAACAAACGATTAATGATAAAAACACAGTTGGGGATAAATAATTATAATTAAAAAAATAAAGATAAACGTGACAACAATTACACTAAAAAAGGCAAAAAGTAATATAAATAAATTATGGTACTAGGGAATAAGTATTTCAAGAATGAATGTAAATAAACAAATAATAAAAATACAAGATATAAAAGAAGAAACAAAAATAACTAAAAATAACACAAAGTGAACTAGTAACGGGAATGGAAATTAATTTAGATTGGAATACTATGAAATCGAACTCGTAATGAGAAATCAGAGATATGGTGGAAAGACCTGGGAACAGATTAGAACTATGTACAAATACAAAAACCAATGAAAGAACAAATATAAAGCTAAAACACACACTCGTACAAACCTGATTAAGCAAATATATCGCAAAGACAAACACGCATATTTAACTAACTGACATTTGTATGAGAACTGATATGCTTATACACACACACACACACTACACATACATAAATTTATTAATACACTATATATATATATATATATATATATATATATATATATATATATATATATATATATATATAATATAATATATATATATATATATATATATATATATATATATTATACAGATAGGATTCATAAAAGTAAAAATGCACTGAAAGAAAGGACAGATTACACTAACATTAAGATTCGAAATATGGAGATTATGAGAACAATTATAAAGAAGGCGAAATGGAGACTTGCTGTAAAGGATATAAAAGGATATAGGACGTTTAGAAGCATCAAATACGAAGTAGAGAAGCTTAAGAACAACAACTAAATATGTAAGGAGTGTAGCACTGGAGGGAGGGGCTACATTTTTACTATGTGTAGTGGGTATGTTGATAGGTTAGTGTTTTCATGTTTGTGGTTGTGAATATATAAAGATTTAAGAATGCAGAGGAAAGAAGGGTCGGAATGTGAATCAAGAATTGGAAAGTGTTTAGGAAGAAGAAGAAAGTGACATATGAGGAGAAATGGTTACGTACATTGTAAAAGGATGAAGAAGACAAAGATGTGCAGAAGGAGATTTCCTGATGTTCGCAGATGTGCGCGGCGTAAGTAAGTCCTTGTAGTGGAAACCAATATAGCCCCTAGGTACATAGCGGACATGTAAAATTTATACACTACACAGAGGCTGACAGGAGAGAAGAAAAAGTTGGTTTATACCGGAAAAAAAAGAAATCTAGAATGGAGTATTGTTGTGATTTGTAAATTGATATGTGGGAAATGTGGAGATAAGGATTTGCAAATCATTATAGTTGAAGTTGAGATAAGGAAAGCCGAGTGTTAGTTTTTTGCCGTTGTTAAGACCGTGTCAAAGGGGTAATATTTATCATTAATAAAGTTAAAAATACATTGTGGAACCAGGCTAGGAGGGAAGTTATGGGTATCAAATTGTTTATGAAGGAAACGGAATTTTTGTAGAATGTGGTATGTTGAGGAAATGCCAAAGGCTTGATGTAAAAATGATAGAATAGTATTGGTCTTCCGGGTTAGCGGTGAAGCAATGTAGAAATTAGTTATGGAAGGTGTGAAACTAATTTTCGGTAAACAGAGATAAGAAAGGCTTGGGAAGTGTCCGGTAATTAGAATGTCAAGGAAGGGTAGAGAGGAAAGATGTTGGTGTTCTACGGTAAATTGAATATAGGGATGTAAGGTTCTCGATGTATGAGAGAAAACTATTATCTAGTTTTGACATTACCTAGCATCAGCTTTTCCATGGTTTCGCATTGCCTTATAATTACCTTTAATAAAAAAAATTTAATTTTATTACAATAAATCAGATTGAATACTATTTAGATCTAATTTTGGAATGTTCTTACCACTGAAAAGTGTAAGGCCTAAAGGGTATGGGAAAGTTAAAATAAGAATCTAATACTAACTAATTAAGATTTATGTTAACGTATTTGCTTTCGAGTTCTGAGATTACTGTAAACATCCTATACCAATAGATAATTTTCAAATCTTTTAGAAAATGTTAGTTCGAAATTTAATGTTGCATTGGCTAAAAAAAATGTAATTGAAAATGGTTATCTTTTACAAAGGACATTCAATATTACATTAAGTAAATTTGAAATATTATGCATAAATAAAATCATTTGACCACACTCATCTCATTCTGTTTATAATTGCAGTATTTTAAAACAAATTGAATATTTGGAATTTCCATTTTTAATTTCAGTACATTTTGAAAACAGTTTACAGAAGCAGATTTATTAATATTTGGGAGATATGAATACTTAATTTTAAAATTAAAGAAAAAAATAACGAGATTCACACTAAAAATTGTTCTAAAAGAAAATTTTACTATTAAAATCTTGAAACCTACAATCGGAATTGAGTATTTTCATATGTCTCCATTGACAATTTCAAATATCTGATTTAGATTCAAAATTTCCGAACAAGTGTATTGAACAGGTTTAGCTTAAAAATTGTCACTAACCGATTTGAGAGTTATTGTAGTCTTTTCACTAACCTAGATACAAATGAAAAATTATCCTTTTCATTTCACGAAAAAAACAAACAAATTTTTTGAGCCGAAATCTTTAATAAGGTGGTATCAAATATTCACGAGTGTTTTTATTCAATGAATATTTTAATCCAAATCAAATAAAGGTATCACAGTAGGTGGTTGGTTGCTGTGGTGTTGCTTTCCTAATTCTATGTTTAACGTACTCAATCCACCCCAATGTGATAACTACAAACCCTTGAATTATTATACATATTGTGGAAGGAACTGTTAAACTTAAAGTTACGTAGATATAGTAATAATCTTCAAGAATTTGGTTTGCAGGTTCACGACAAGATTTTATATTTCTTCCTTTGTATAACTCTTCAACCAACTGGCTTGAGGGTTCATGAAATGTTTCTGATCTCTTTTTCACTAAACTCATTTAGAGATGTGTTAATTATTTCTGAAGATGTACTTATTTTACTACTGACCGAAGAAAACAGGTCGCCCAAAAAATTTATCGCCTTATCTACCAAAGCTTCTGTAATATTTTCTATATGTTCTTTAATGGTTTCGTTATCCATAAAATAATCTTGTTCTTCTGTTTCGTTGAGCAATTTTCGAGAGTATCTACTTATTTTGTCGACTCTTGGTCCCTGTGAACCGTCACTGTGGTGCCCATAATAATGTCCCTCATCTTTGAATTTTACTTCCATTGCACTTTATAGCTATTGGATAATTAATAGCAGCAAGAATGAAATTGGTGAGATCCTGAAAATTATATATATATATATATATATATATATATATATATATATATATATATATATATATATATATATATATATATATATATATATATATATATATATATATATATATATATATATATATATATATATATATATATATATATATATATATATATATATATATATATATATATATATATAGGTAAGAAATTAGATTTTAAGCTAACATTTACGAACACAAATTAACAAATCAAAGACGTATATTAAAAAGGTTCTAATGTAGGTAGATCAAAAAATTTAACATTTTTTTTTAACTTCACCACTACTCACGGATCCGAGGTACTAGGGGGAAAGCCCCCGTAAATATATGTTCGCATGCTATGCTTTTATTTTTTATTTATTTATTTGGTCTAAAAGGCATCACCTTAATTGATTTGCATTCAATTTATGTTCAAAGTATATATATATATATATATATATATATATATATATATATATATATATATATATATATATATATATATATATATATATATATGGTAAAGGTGGAGATTGTTTCTGAGTTTCGATTGTTAAAAAATATCGAAAATCGAAAATATCGGAGAAGCCTATCATAAACAAGAGAGTTGTCAGAGGTACGAGGTACTATTACTAGACATAGACACAATTATTACTTACTTTTCTAGCAGAACCTAATTCGACTTATCATAACCTGAACTACCGAAGTTGCCGTAAAAAGAGGCCTAACCTACACAAGAATTTGCCGTAAAAGAGACCTAACGTACACAAGAACGTTTGCACGACATAGTAGCCTAGGGCTAAGTATAGGTATGAAAATATCGATTAATCGGAAATATCGACGTAAAAAAATATCGATATAAAAAATATCGAAACTCAGAAACAATCTCCACCTAAGCCTATATATATATATATTCTTACTATTCCAATTAAAAAGTAGTTCACATTATCTCCATTTTCTCTAAATATATCTTCACCCCAGTTGTACAATATGTAATACGTCACCAAAATGCCAATTAAAATAACGAGGCTAATCAAGTAGAAGAAATTCACCTCCTCCTCGCGATATTCATATAGAAAATATACGAAGCTGATTTGATAAAGCTGGAAAAGAAAAATAATCAAAAACTTCATCAAGTTATTTTATTAAAATTTATGAAAACTTTTAAACCACTTACCAACTGTATAATTTTTGCAATCCTATAAAAGTAAATGGAGAGCTTCAGCTTTGCTTCTAGATTCATCTTTGGCTAAAAATTCCCTGGATGATAATTATATATATTTTATATATATATATATATATATATATATATATATATATATATATATATATATATATATATATATATATATATATATATATATATATATATATATATATATATATATATATATATATATATATATATATATTATATATGCACTTTTTCCCCCTTTTTTCTTCCTGGACCTTCTTGAGAATGTCCACACATCTTCCAGGAAATCTGCGATGGCCGCAGACCGTTCCAATGGACCTATCTGGGAGATGAAATGACAATTAGTTCTTTGGTGTGTAAAGGAGGGGGCACTTTAGAAGGGTTTGCTGTTGTCTCTGGTACCTGTAGACATCTATGGCATAATTGGAAATAATGTTTTGTATTTTGAATCTATGTTTGTATGCTTGTGGGTTAGGTTGGTGATCCTACCTCAATCATGTGTAATTTGGGTTTTCCGTTTTACTCCTGGTGTTTGAGGGATGTGTAGATCTGCTGTGAACACATTGAATAGGGGAGATAGGATGGCTCCCATGGAGTCTACTGTCTTATTTTTACCGTTTTCGAAAGAGAAAAAGATAAAGAGAGATTCTTTTATGGCAGCTATGGTTCAGTTTTGGCAACCATGACTGTGTATATTTTATTTTCTCGCAAATAAAATCCGTAAAGGGAATTTTGTTAGTTTCACTTTGGTGAAAGTATAGATATTTGCTACGTCAATAAATTCAATAAATGTAAAGCCTTGCCGACGTTGGTCTTTGTTTTTATTGCAATAATTGTGTTCTCCGCAAAAATGATGAAAATCGGTTAACCGGCCACATCACAAAAAAACTTACCAAAAAATTTACAATTTAAGTGAAAAAAAATTTTAATTGTGAAATGGTGACTATGACAGTTTATATCTTTTAGAATATTAATAGAAGTTTCGATCCACAACTGATAATAAATAAATAAATAAACCTTTCTTTGGGAGGCATAAAAGTTTTTAATCCCAGATTTCAGTAACAAGAACCCAAACCAAGAAAGATTTTACTAGAGTCTTAAGGAAACAACCATAACACTAAACAGAGCATAAATATCTAATTTTTCACCAACAATTTTACACAAAGAATGTTCAAACCTCACTTGCATAAAGAAATGAATTACTCAAATTTGCCTTAAAATTTAACGTCAACGTAAAACAATTTTAAATAGCATTCAAAACTCTTTACTTAACAGCACCTAAATTTTATAAGTATTTAATTAAAGAAAAAAATTATAAAAATTTTAATTTAATTTAAGTCGTTTTCCTCACCAAACTTAGATCACTAAAGAATTAATACTGTAGAAATAATTAATTATTTTTAGTTGGTTCTTATATATATATATATTATATGTATATGTATATATATATATATATATATATATATATATATATATATATATATATATATATATATATATATATATATATATATATATATATATATATATATATATATATATAACCTTTCCCACAATCGTAGGGTGGTTTCTATCGCACGCCACATCCATTCAAACATTCATCCTTTCACCAATCATTTCTATCCTCCGTCAACCTCACACCCTCCTCCCAATATATCTCTCTATAGCTTAACAACTCTAACATAATTCATTCAACTTCTCCTCGGTCTCCCCCTATCTCTCATACCCTCCACTTCTGAAACGAAATACTTTTTTAGCTATTCTCTCTTCATTCATCCTGCAAGCATAACCAAACTATCTCCCCATACTCTGTTCAGCTCTCTTAACCATACTCCTTTTCCACTCCCACATTTCCTATATTCTAACATTCCTGAATCTATCCCTTCTACCAACACCGCAAATCGCCCTCAGACCTTTCATTCTTAGTTTAATGAGACCCTTCTAATTTTAAAAGTCGAGACGGAATAAATTAAAATTAAAGCAAAATATTCATAATACTAGTATCACAAACGAATTGAAATGTGGATATTGTTCACACGAAATCACAAGTTTTTCTCAAGTTGACATTAGCGCTGAACACAAATATTATCATACTAGCAAGTTTTTAAAATTAAGATTTTTTTTTTCAATCTTGCAATAGGAAAATTGTGAATTTGCAATGCAATTCTCCAACAAGGATATGAATCTATTCAATTTCTTCATTGCATGTTTGGTAAAATACCTATTTATTACATATATATACTTTCAGGTGGCAAAAGGTCAAAGGTCTGCAAAGTTTCATCATTGCTAGAGAAATATTAGAAGGATATGCAAAATTTTTTACGTACATTTAAGAATTATTTTTTATAACCGACTGCGAAACCCATTTTATAATAATCACAACTCCCTCCTAGTGTTCACAACCCCCAAGTGGAGAAACGCTGAGTTAGAGTTGGATAGTGTGTGGAAAGATGAGCCCAAAGAGCTCCTTAAAGGAAAGATGTTATACGACTAGATATCTCAGAACAGAAAAATATATTGCAATAGCGATAGTATAAAGAGAGATGCAACTTGTTCGACGACATTTTTAAAATTATTATAGAGTCAGTCAGTCAGGTCAAGAGAGTTAAGTCGCAAAGCTGCAGACTATCTTATCAAGTACGTAAGAGAAGTACATGTGGAACCACCACATAATACGATGCACACGCGATACCTGGGTTGGTATGATGAACTTCATTCTATGTCCGACTAAATTCTTTCTATTCAAAATCTATGGTTTGATGTCATTTGTTCTTTTCATATTCAGACTATAAATACAATGTTTATTTTGAATGGGAGAAAATTCATACAGCTTTCTTGGAATCGTTGCAGGGATATTAGTTTATAAACATGCTATTTTATGCAGAGAGGAAAGGGTCATTGATGCAGATATGATGTTACACAGTATTGTAGTCTTAATTTTTGCGGTCTCTTCAAAGTGATATTTTTAACTGAAAGACACGTTTAGATGAGGGATTATGATAAGCTCCAAGGCATTCTTATTTCTTCTTGCATTAAACGGAAGTGAAGTCGGTCATTTCCTTTTACCCCTACGATCAATATATTCTTTTTAATTGAACTTCATGCGAACACCTTTAAGTAGTATAACAATATGCTTTTACTGCCAAAGTGAATAAAAGAACCATAATATTTACAATTTTTTTCCAAAATATTTGGAAGAGGATGAGATATGATGCAGTACGAAACTAAAAATTGCCCCCAAATTAAAGAGGATTAAAATCAAAAAATATTTTATGGGAAATGGTGGGCACTCGTACGTCTGTCAACAAGAGTTCTCGTTAGCAAAATCTCATAAGAAATCCTTACCGTACATTTGATAATTTCCATGGGAGCTGATTAGGCGTAAGAAAACATGAACTAAAAAGGCAGAACATTTCGACTACCGGAAGATTACACAATTACCATAATTTACATTTTCGTAAACTACTATTGGCAAATTCGCAATGCAGTCTTTAGCAAGTTAGCCAACTTGGGTGATTTATTTTTTCCGTTAATTCTGCTAAATATTTTTCGGACTTTAATTTTAAGTTTCTACATACATTTTTAAAATTAACTTTGCATTCTTTATGAGTAAAATTTAGTATAAACCCTTTCCCAGATTCGTATATTACCATCATAATATTTAGTAAATAATCCGTTAAATTTGTGCTTTGAAAAATTTAACATATCAAGAAGATTAGTTCTGTGAATATTATATTTGCAACAAAATATACACTAAAAGTAGGAATAGAAAGTTAAAGCAAGAATAAAGTTTTAAAAGCTGTTAAAAGAAGACTTTTTCTGGTTTAGACCTTTAATATCTAATTTGTTTTTCAAGTTTTTGCATAATTAGTTCGTTTAAAAACTAGTTTTATTAAAATGATAAATGTTTTACAAATAATTTTGAACAGAATTTGTTAACTGGGAATAAGCTTAAAATGTTTATTTATTTATTAAAATGTTTATTTATTTATTACAATCAAACCTTTATAGTTATTCTAATTTCAGATTGCTATCATTTTAAATCGGCTTTGTAATTTGGCGACCCCTCAAATTTTTAGAAAATTTCATCTACTTAAATACCTTCTGCGCTTCCGATTTTAAGCATCTTAACAGCTGGTTTAGATGTAGCTTTATAAATATTTTAATTAAAAATTTTAAATTAAAATATTAAAAATTTCAGTCTGAAAATTTTATTCTAAAATTGAACTCTATAAATTCAACCATTATATTCTTAACCATACAATCTACAATAAATTTTTTTTTTTAAAACTTTCTGAACTATGTTCCAACTTTTATTACCAATTTAAATTTAAAATTTCCAAAGATTTGGTTTAATTTAAAATATTGACATTTCTAAATTAAAACTACCTTATCTAGATAAAGATTTCATAAAAATTTAATAAATTCTGAAAATTAAAATTTTGATTGAAGCTAAGGTTGACATGCAACAAGGTCACTAGTGTCAGAATCCTGCCTCAAAATATTTAATGTTGACTTCATTTACTGAACAATACCTTCAGCACTTCCGCCTTCAAGCATCTCAAGAGCTGGTTCCTGTTGTGAAGCTTTCCTAATTCTGTATTTAGTATACTCTATCCTTCCCATTGCAACTAGTACAATGAAATTAATTATTATACTGACTATGGATGGAATTACTAATTGTAAAGTTACATACTTAAAGTAAAAATCTTCAAACACTTTTTGTGAGAGTTCTTTAAACTCTAGTGGTGAATGTTCGTGAGAAGTAGTATGGATCATAGTTACATTTGAAGAATTTTCATCAATGTGTGTAAAGGATATTAGATTCTGTAGACTACACGCTTTTTCCACCAAAATATTTATCACAGACTCAAAATGTTCTTTAAAAGTTATGTCATCCAGAGCTTGGGGGTTTCTACTTAATTCATTCATTTTTAACCTTAATGAATCTTCACTGCAATGTGCATAATACAGTTCCTCTTTGTAATCTTTGTATTCTATTTCTATTCCCTTTATAGATAAAGAATATGCAATTAGGGCAGTAGTGAAAACTAAGGTTTCCTGAAATTATAATAAAAATATATATATATATATATATATATATATATATATATATATATATATATATATATATATATATATATATATATATATATATATATATATATATATATATATATATATATATATACTTGTCCTTTTTCATCTCTACTCTATGCCTTAATCCTAATACTTTTCCTCAATGCTGGAAGCGAGCATATATTCAACCGATGCCGAAGAAGGGTAGCCGCTCTGATCCCTCTAACTATTGTACAATACAATAACTCTCACTTCGAGGTCCACTTCTGCTCTTAGGGTTTATGATGAGTCTTGTGTGGTGGCCCTTGACATTTCCAAGCCTTTTGACCTGGTGTGGCATGCGTCACTAATCTCCAAACTCCCTTTTTTTGGGTCTTCTTCTTTCTTACTTATGTCTAGTTTTTCCTCAGATCTTTCCATATCGGTACTTATCGATGGTACGACCTCTTCCTCCTTTTCTGTCAATGGTGTTCCTCAGGGTTCTGTTCTATTTTCAACTTTTTCTCACTTTTCATTAACGATCTCTCAGCTTCACTTCTAACTCTATTCATTCTTATGCCGGTGACTCAACTCTCCATCATTCTTCTCATTTCAAATCTGCTCCCTCCTTTGCTTCTAGAGTTGCTTTTCGTCTTCAACTTTCTGACTCAATTCTTGCCGATCTGGAAGGGATTTCTTGGTGGGGTCGCCACAACCTTGTAAAATTTAACTCTTTAAAAACTCAGCTTCTCCACATATCTCTCTCTCAACAACATCACCCAACTTTCGTATCTCCTTCGACAGCTCTCACGTTTACCTGTAAACGACATTAACATCCTTGGCCTGAATAAAAATAAACGTTCTTGGAAACCTTATATCACAATGGTTGTTAGGGCGGCTTCAAAAAAGCTGGGAATACTGTTCAGATTGCTGGAATTTTTTTCTTCAGAACAATTACTCCAATTATATAAGGGTCTTATTCGACCTCGTATGGACTACTGTTCTCAAATTTTGGAGGGATCCGGCTTCACCTTTCTTTTGGACAGAGTTGAGTCTACGGCTAAAAGATTAATAAACTGTCCGCTACTTTCAAACTCACTTGACTCCCTGTCTCTGCGACATGAAGTTGGTGCATTATCTCTTTTCTATAGGTACTTCAACGGCAGTTTCTCGAGAAAATTGAAATTTCGCATTCCACCACCATTGCCTCTCCCTCGCAGCACAAGGGGTACCATGCTCTCTCATGAATTTTGAGTGAATATATTAAACTCCCAGGCTTGTCCGTTGTGGTGCCTCTTCTCTTCCAGCCACTTCTTTTTTTGTGAAACTCTCTACAATCATCTGTTTTTCCTGTTGCATTTTAATCTTCCTCTCTTTAAGGCTTCAGTCCGCGCTCACCTGAGAGTTTTCATTAGACTGGGATTGGGTGAGTTTTTAAATTTTTTTTTATATGTGCCTCCTCCTCCTGAAAAAGGGGCTCGACCCGTGAATGGCGGTAATATATATATATATATATATATATATATATATATATATATATATATATATATATATATATATATATATATATATATATATATATATATATATATATATATATATATATATATATATATATATATATATATATATATATATATATATATTGTATATATTCCACATAACTTTCATTCCCGTTAAAGAGTTTCTCAGAATCTTCACGCAGAAGATAATACGTAAGCACAATAAATAATGCAGTAAAACAGGTAGTAATAGTGAAGTTGAATGAATCTTTTTCGAAATGAAGAAGTAGGAAAATTGAGAAGGCAAACTGATAGACCTGAAAAAATAAAAATTTAAAAAAGCATTTAAAAATTGCAGTAATTTTAGTATTAAAAGCTTTGTTCAAGAAAATAAAAAAAAATCATCACTTACACCTTGTTGAAATTTGGCAACTTTATAGGCGATTTTAGAGAACTCCAGCTCAGCATTTAGATCCATGTTTAGTTACTCAAATTTCCTGTAAATATATATATATATATATATATATATATATATATATATATATATATATATATATATATATATATATATATATATATATATATATATATATATATATATATATATATATATATATATATATATATATATATATATATATATATATATATATATATATGAAAATTAAATTGCTAATGTACTGTTAACACCATAATTTTTACTTCATCAAAACCCTATGAGCAAGACTTTAAAACAATAAAAAACAAAAACAAAAATAAAACGAAGTAACAATTTTTTTACTATTTCTTATTTCGTTTTAATTTTTTGTTTTTATTGTTTTAAAAGTCTTGTTCATAGGTAGATAATAGGGTTTTGATGAAGTATATATTATTATGGTGTTAATACATTAGCCATTTAATTTTCTTATATATTTCGTAAATATATATTTTTTTGAAATAAATGTGTAAATATAATTACAAACGAATTTCTGATGACTTTACATTTTTAACGAATGAAAAAGAGTTTGACTACTTTTTTCTGTATTACGTGCTTTTCATGTGCCTGATATGAGCATTAGTAAATATAATCAAGGTTTTTTTTTTCTCTACTGAAACTATAAAGATATATTTAAATGAATTAAATTAAGCCTAAGCAAGATAAGATCTTCTATTCAATAAAAACATCAAAACCTAAGAATATTCCAATGTAAAACAGGAAATATTATAATTACGTCATTGTCAGTAATGATATATCGAGATTTTGATATAACAGATCGATACATCACTTTCAATATACGATTATTACACTTTAATGCATTTTAACATTGTATATTTTATTCTACATAAGTGCTTTTCTGACCTTAGACTTAATTTGTCCTTTAAAAATATTTTGCTTAGGTAGTTTCAGTAGAGTTAAGAAAATGTTCACCTAGTGCATTGCAAATACAGAGCACTGATGTTAAAAACAAACTAAACGAGACACTTTATTCAAATAAACGTTCGTATTTGATTAATTTATCTAGAGGAGAGTTTCTCAACCAAGGGATCGTAATCATATAGGGGGAGTCACAGTGGACCACAAAAAATTAAACACTTAATTAATAGACTGATGAAAATTTTTTCAAATCTTTTCATAAATTTTGTTTACATTAAAATGTAAACAAAGATTAAACTGCATGAATGAAATTCGTATTTTTAAATTTTTTCGAATTAATATTTAAAAACTTAAACCAAAATTATTTTGCTTTCATTAAATAATTTTCGTGAATATTTTTAATATATTAATCAACCGTACGATAAATATTTATCTACATTTTGAATTTGACACCTGCTAGCCATAAGAGATAACTATGGGGCTGTGAGGTTTTTAACATTAAATTTTGAGTCGCAAAGCTTAAAAGAACGAGAACCACTGATCTAGAATGTATCACAACTACTTCTATAACTGAATCATTACAAAATTTCAAAAAATTTTACTTCGATTTCAAACAAATTTCGGTAAACGTGTCGCTGACATTAGTGGCGTTTTTCGTTCGAGTTTTTTTGTTTTGTTTCTGAGAGCGGACTTCACCAACTAGGGCATATGCCGTCCCTCCAGGCAGACAAAATACTGCCCTTCAGGCCTCCACCAGTTTAGAGCGAACGATCTGTTCGCTCCAAGAGCTGATGAAGCTCTCCAATCGTTCGAGTTCCTCGCTCTATGAGACTGCTGAAACTAACAAAGCATCGCACCAGTTTCAAGTACGACAAGGTTGCTGGATCGGCATCGTTACGAAAATATGAAATTTTATATAGCTATTTCTGAGCTAAAAATATAAAAAGCTCAAAATTACATGAAACCCACATATATATATATATATATATATATATATATATATATATATATATATATATATATATATATATATATATATATATATATATATATATATATATATATATATATATATATATATATATATATATATATATATAGAGAGAGAGAGAGAGAGAGAGAGAGAGAGAGAGAGAAAGAGAAAGAAGCAATACGTTAAATATAATAGGCCTAACTTAGGAAATTGTGGTTTTTTTTTGCTAGATTACGCCAATTTGCTTGCCGCATTTTACTCTAAGTCTAGGTTAGGTTAAGTCGAACTGGTTTGTTAGATCTAACAAATTAGTGCAACTTAACCTAACGTAGTAAAACTACGCCTAACGGCCAGCAGATAGACCTAAACTAGCCAAAAACCACTATTCGTTAAATGAGGCCTAAAATAGTTTACGTATTGTTTCGCTCTCTCTCTAATATATATATATATATATATATATATATATATATATATATATATATATATATATATATATATATATATATATATATATATATATATATATATATATATATATATATATATATATATATATATATATATATATATATATATATATATAGACAGAAAAATTTTCCGCACGCCAGGATTCAAACCCATTGATAACAGCGTACCCGTTCGACAATATACAGAAGGCTCTACCACCGAGCTACTCCGCCTCTCCTAAGAAACAGCGTAGTAGAACGGTTTTCAAGCTCTTCTGCTTCGAATCACTGTAGCAACTCGGTACCTATTTAAATCCATAGGAGGGTTCTTGAAATCCCTACTGGGGTTGCTATGGCATTCTGCTGGGTGCTCCTGGGTTGCAGTAGCAACCAACCAAAGTCAAGCAACGCCAACATGGACAAAATAACTGTTGCGACTAAATTAGCAATATAAGACAAAGAAAATTTTCCGCACGCCAGGATTCGAACTCATTGACAATAGCGTCGCCGTTAGACAATGTACAGAATGCTAAACCACCGAGCTACGCCGCCTCCCAAAAACAACAGAATGCCATAGTAGCCCCAATAGAGGTTCCAAGCACCCTCCTTTGGATTTAAATAGGTACCGAGTTGCTACAGTGATTCAAAGCAGGAGAGCTTGAAAACCGTTCTACTATGCCTTCTTTATGGGAGGCGACGTAATTTTGAACATTTTATTTTTTTTAGCTCCGAAATAATCCACCTTAGTTGGTGGAAAAGTCGTCGATTGCTAGTCAAAGACTGACATTCTTCGATATTCAGTTGTTTAAAGTGCTCATTTCAAAGAAAGATGGAAAGGTAGACAAAAGGATTGTGTTTTAGATTTTGTTATTGGAGTTCATGTATGAATGAGCATGGCGGTTATGTCTGGAGCCAGAGAGAGTGAGAGAGAGAGAGGAAGGAAAGATGAGACTGTATTAAGAGAGGATTCGAATTTGTTCTCCTCAAAGAAAGAAGTATATAATTGAAGAGCCAAGAAGAGTAATTGAATAACTATTGTTAAAGAAAGTTATGCAAACGTTCGACAGAAAGAAAGATAAGCCACAAAGACAAGCCAGAAGGGTTTCCTATGCTGGAAAGCGTGAAAAGGGATGAAATATCGAGCAGAAAGCACTACGTGGTACTTTAATCACCCTAAACCCCCATATTTCCAATATGAGTTTCTTTCCTAGTTCCGGACGACGCCATGTCGTAAGAACGTTAAATTTCGCACAAAAGCAACGATAAATATGAATTACGTACAAAATAACAGATTACTGCTAATGAACAAAGTGAGAATTTAACGTCATGCTGTTTTAGTAAAGCAATATTAATCTTCAAAAACCTGCATCTCTACTCCACCAGGAGAAAACTTACTTTTTCTAATAAAATACATAGAGCGATTTTATTTTATTTAGTGTACTCTTTCATCTCTCTCAGTAATAAGGATGGGTTAAGAAAGAAGTATACCCCAACCTAACTCAAGGCCTCAGGTGAGCGTAGAAGCAAAATTTAAAGTGAAAAAGGTTATGCAGAGGGAAAACAAACTCTAAGCAGATTTTATTATAAATATAAATCCACAACGAGTACTCTATAGTTTCCGATCTCAACACAAAATTCATACGAAACGATAGTCTTCACTTGTGCAACAATGTAGTTTTAATGTTAGCGGAATACTAGTTGTGAACTCTTTCTAGGACCTGCAGTATTAGTTTCTGTGAAAAAAAAATCAGCACCAATGTCACTTTGCAGAGATAAAAGGTAAGAGTTAAAAAGTGAAGTACTTTTTTTAATATTGTAAGATTTATTTTTTCTACAAGATAAAAAAAATGCTCCATACAAGGACGGATAGGATATGCAATATGAATAACTAGAAATAATCTTGCAGCCTCAACTCGGCGCTTCTTTGAAGATGCCCTAGCAAAGTATGTGATATAGTTTTCCAAGATGTTACTTTGTTTTAACCACGAACGTTTATATTGTCAATAGATAACCAGGTAGGGTTATCGTAGGATATTTTTTGTTTGTTTCTTGTTGTGTGTGATGCATACATATTTAGATTATTGAGGGTAATTTCATTTGATTGAAGCTATCTCACGGAGAAATCCCAAGTCAAACAGTGTTGGAAAGAAACCAAGGAATGAATGTGTCAGACACAAAGGAGGGTGCACATTTTAAAGTAAGATTAAAAAGGAACGATTTTGAGAAATCTACACATGAAAAGTATAAAAACTAGAACAGGAGTCACGCATTAATCACTCATGTCAGCCATTACATTGTGCTAATTTTTTTTTTTTTTTAAGGATGAAAACTTACAGAAAATCTATTAAATTTATATAGTCTAAAATTGGATCCAAATATTTTTAATCAATGAAAACGTGGAATTGAATATATTTACAAACTAATAATTTTTAACCTAATTTTTAAGCTACCCTTTACAGTTTTTATGAAAGCTGACTGCAATTTTCAGTAGGTTAATTTATAAACAATTTGAAAGTTTTCTAAAAAAGTTTTATTGTATAATTAATGGATTTTTTTTCCTCGTTCTCTAATCTGTAATTAGCATAACTGAAATGTTAAAAAAATAGTTTTTATTCGCACATTTCACATTGCCTTTCAAAGCAAATTTTATCAAAACTTGTTCTGTGGTAACTGAATTCTACTTTAAAAATTAAAATTTAAAAAATCGTATT
>SEYY01002500.1:52500-57500 GCA_009176605.1 Armadillidium nasatum
AGTGCATCAGTTGTTCATTGTTGTGATGATACTGGTAAAATTTAACAATGGAGCTTCTAACCTATAGAAAGCATTTGTCATATTTTTTCCTAGGGAAAAGAAATATTACTTTCTTTGCTAAAAATATCTCCAATACCTTTTTTCTTTCTTGACTTACGACATACTAAAACATATTCGTAAAAAGAACTAAAAACTTCCTCTCCTAAGCTTCTCTGTTTTTCCTTTTCTCGTACTCTTTCCTTTAAGAATTCCTGTGTTCCTCTCACTAAGTTAGGTAATAAGAGTTTGGGAGTTCTGAAATACTTTCAGAACTTTTACATATAACCTAGTGGATTTCTCTTTGTAGAGAAGGGATCATCCGTCCTTGAATGGAGTGTGTATTACGTATTTGAGGTGGTTAATGTTAAGCAACCCTTCTTGAAGGGGTAGACTCTACGGATGTTTGACTTATCAACTCTTCTGCTCTCACGGAGTCTCCTACCTTTTTCCTACCATGGAGCAGTTGCTTCATAATGATCATACTATATTTATTGTAACAGATACTAATCTTCTGAACTCTCTACTGCAGCTGTCTTAACCTGTGCTCCGCAAATTCTAAGGGGACCATAATGTCTTTAATAGGAGTCCACGAAAGTTTGAAAAAATATCATGTTATCTTGCAGTTATAACAGAAAGGAAAGAAAGAAGCAAAATGACTGTAAAAAAAAAAAATTCTTATTTCGTGATATAATTTTTATTCTGTAAATTCATCCCCTGCAAAAAAATAAATCATTCCCGCACTATTTCTTTATCTATAATGGATGAAGCTTTATAGAATGAGAGGCCAATTTTGAATCATCTTGAAAAGCCATCGTTTCTGCGTCAGCGTCAGCGTCTAATGCTAGAGAAACTTTAAATATTTCAACGGACTTTAGGATTTATCTTTTTAAATTTTTAGTTAAGTCTTAGTGGTTCGCATCAAAGGAGATCAGTGATAAGCAAATGGTGAAGAACTGCTGTTCTAGATCATACATCCTTTCGAGAGAGTTTGTTATTTATTTTCTTAAAACTCAACATACAGTACTTCATCTTTCTACTATATTCATGAGATCTACTTTTAAATATCAGTATACTCTTCCTTCTATTTTCACTACACTAACTTTAACTTGCTCATTTTCAAACTCAGTGTATCACGGCATGTCGGCATTTAGATTCAGAATTTAATTTGGTGTCACCATTCGCCGATAGGCTTTCATATCAGACCCAGTCACGTTATAATAGTAGCCATAATATCAGATCCTCTAAAATCCTTCTCAAAATCTAATAATTTTTTTTTTTTTACATAAAAATTAATAAAAAAAAAAAATTAATACTAGAGTTTAGTGGAAAGTAAGATTTTCACGTGAATATAAGTATACGTACCTTATATTTTAATATTAAAATGTTAGAATATATTAATGCCAATGGAAAAAAGGCATAAAATTTAGATGTATCCAGTGTCTATCATATGATTATCATCCACCAAATTTGCAGAACTTAACCAAACGAATATCAAACGGTTAATAAAATAAAATCTGTAAGCAAAAGTGAAATGTAAATGAGCCAACACCCTCATTTTCAGTAATTTCAGTGAAAGAAGAATTATGACCCAACATTTGTTCCTATTTAGTTATTTTAATTGTGATGTGTATTGTTTAGTTGTACGATATATTTAACATTGAAACTGTCGATCCAAGAAAAAAATCTGATTCTAATATTTTTGAGGGATATTAGGCTTTTGATTTATATGGAAGCATAATACATAATAAACATGGTTGCGGATATTTTAGAATGGAAATGAATTAATTTTGTCAATTTAATTACTTAAGAAGGTTTCAGAGGCATTATGGTTATAATTATCATCATTACAATTATTATTCTTACATTATTATAGTTATTATAGTATTATTATTATTATTAAAATATCTCTGCATTAAAACTTTCACGGTAAAATTTTTATATAAACTTTTTTACAGCACAGGAGAATTCCTCTCCTGGCATATGACCTTATATATTTGTAATATAGTTTCATTAATAATGAAATACTTTTAATAATCTAAAGTAAGGCTAAAATATTCCACAATCTACTTTTTAAATTTTTTTGAGAAATGCTTATTGATATAGGCAAAGGCGAATTTAACTCAGTCAGGTATTTATATTAAGAGAATTATTTTCAAGAACTTATTCCACACTAAAATGTAGGAAGTTAGAGTAACCACAGTTTTAGAATTTGCATCGATCGTTTTTTTAATGGAAATAATGTACTAAACTAATTTTAGCAGGATAACAAGCGAACCAGAATAAACCAATGTTAAAAAATTCCGAATGCTTAATGATATTACGTCTTCAGTGCGAAGTGTGTTAAACATTAAATACGTAGTATTTACTTATTGTAATTTCGATAAGTGAAATCTTTTATGCCTGTCGACTAGAGAGCCATACAATAGTAACATTTGAAAGTACTAAACTAATTATAGAGATAGTGTATGTAAATATAAAGAAATCTAACTTTTTAGAATTGTGACTACGAAAGACCACGAAATTTTTTCAACGTAATAAAAATCATGTACTCAAATTGTTGCCAAATTGAAGTTTTCCAAAAGTTTTCCTGAATATTACTCATGATTTCAGTTAGACTATTTTTCACTAAAGTGAGTTTTTCTATTTAAACTTTGGGTATTTGCATGATAAAAATTATGAAATACATTATCAATAACCGGAATTTTAAACACTTAAATTTGAGAATTGTTAAGAACCTTGCAAAATTTATGTATTACATAGTAGCAACATTTATTCAAAAGAATATAGATAAGCTTTCGAATTTTGAGAAAAACATTACGTCTAGCTCTTCTTTAAAGGCTTTAAAGAAAAAATATTAAAACTAATCTCGCTTTACATAGACTTTTATTTATACGGGGTAAAAGTTTAAGAATACAAGTTTAGATTAAATACTTACTATAATTTCAGTAGACATTGGAAAGAAACCAAGTATTTTTTTAAGCTTTTCAATCGTATTTTTATTTTAGAAATAATTTCGTATTTGGAATATTCAATTTTTTCATAAATTAGCTATTATTACCATTATATAAACTAGCAAAATTAAAGCATAACATGGAATTTAGTAGACACTCTGAGAGCTGGAAGGAAAGTTGACGGAGGAGTGAAGCAATATCAACAAGACGTAGCCGTCACCAAGATGGTTTCACCATTGACAGAACTGTTTGGAAGTTTCATTTTATTTGGTTCTTCAAAGATATTTAGAAATAAATTTTATTACAGAGCAAGAATTTAATTTCAATTATAAATAATTTTAATAGTTTCTTTTAAACTGCTTATAAAAACCTTGAATTTCGTATTTTTAATGAAATTTTTTTTAAACTAGTTTAAACAAACAAATTTCAAGTTAAGATCTAGTTTATGATAAGAGATAATTTTTACTAATGGCCTCTTCAGATAAAGATCTTCTAAGAGTTGTAAATATGAACTTATATATAATTAAATTACTTTTCAAACTTTCTATTTATACATTTACAGCAGTCAATTTTTCAGCTAAATTTAGTGCGTGCTTTAAATTCGATCTTTGAATTGTTTCATAGAAAGAAATTTCAATAATTATAAAATAATTTAAATATGCAAAGATTCGTTGGCTTAAATTCTAATTTTTTTTGTTTGGAAGACAAATTTTAGAGAAATCAAATTAATAATATATTAAAGGAATACTATCTATATTGAATTACCTTAAATTATCTTAATGGTATTTGATGACCGTAAAGAGTTTGTAAGTTGGAAGATTCTCCTAAATTGTTTGACAGTTATCGTTCAAAAAGTATCTAATTTAAATGTACAAAATTTTCATTTAATTTTATTCTACGACAATTAGGAATTATTTTCATTCATTTATGTGGTTTCCTTAGTTTTAATACCACCTCTTTAAGGTAATGTTTTTAACAGAGATTATTTGCTATTCTTTGTTTCATCTTGTTACCTTAATTCCTGATTAACCACTTCTGAAAGTTTGTAGCTTTCGATCCAATTTTAGCAGCTCTGTTCTCCAAAAGTCGCATATGAGCTGCATGTTTCATAATTCTCACTTTAATACTAATGAATCTGTGATAATAAAGTATCGTAATTATTATTATCTGAATTATCATACAAATAAAAGAAGGAAGTACTAAACATAAAAATATGAGATTTAATTTCACCCCCTCAAATACATCAACCATTTCTCTGAAATTGGACTGGCTAATTGTTTTACTATATACATTAATAAACGGGCCATTCTTTTCCGACTTTTCACCTTCACTAAAATCAGTGAAACGAATTATGAAATTAAGGGTTTCCATAATCCAATATTTTAAGGCTTCAATTGGGTTTTTACTATATTCGACCATCGGAGATGTAGTACTTTGGATCTTATAGTAGGAATTATTTGGTTGATAAGTGTAACGTGTTTCTTGCTCTTCTGTTTGGCTGTATATTATTGATATATACATTGATTTTATAGCATATTCCAAAAACGAGCAAACGAAAACCATTATTTCCTGGTGTATATATATATATATATATATATATATATATATATATATATATATATATATATATATATATATATATATATATATATATATATATATATATATATATATATATATATATATATATATATATATATATATATATATATATATATATATATATATATATATATATATATATATATCCCATTTTCCACAACGAAAATTTGGAAAATCTAAAAAATTGAAACTAAAGAATTTAAAATTGGAATCAAACAAAATTGAAAAAAAATTACCATACCATTAAAAGTTCATGTTTATATTTTCATTGTAAAGGTACTTACAACATAAACGATTCCGTTAAGTTCTTTTTTGTACCAAATCAAGGCAAGTGCCAAAGCTATAAGTTGTAGAAGTAGAGAGATACGTCCACCAATTAGATATTCTAAATTGGCCTCACTGTAACAC
>SEYY01002500.1:62500-70799 GCA_009176605.1 Armadillidium nasatum
GGCAAGCCCCGTTTTTAATTTTTTTTTATTTCTTGACCGATTGAGCTGACATTTTCAGTATAGATAGCTATTTTCCCGACGAAAATAGTCCATTTCTAACGTTTTTACGAGTGATTATTTGTAGTCAAAAGTTAAAAAAAAAAAATAGCGGGGTCAAACCACTGGTCCACATGAGCTGAAATTTTAACTGAACAATCTTAGCCCCAAAAAATAGATGTTGTATAAGGCGATTTTTGGTATCACGTCTAGAAAAAAAAAATATAGGCACTCAAATTTTTTTTTTGAAAAAAAAAAAAAAAAAAAAAAAAAAAAAAAAAAAAAAAAAAAAAAAAAAAAATTTTTTTTTATTTTTAGATATTGTTTAGAAGAGGGATAGGTCTATAACTTACGTTTAAAACATTATTAAATAACATTTGTTTGAAGAAAGATATAGTCTCTCAAACTTTTAAAATTTTTGAAAATTGGCACAAAAATTGACCTTATTTGAAGAGCTAGATCTCGGAAAAAAACTAACTAGATCGAATAATATATAGAAAAAAAATTGTAGCCCCATCATTTATCTATAAAACTACCAAAAATGAGAAATGTAGTTATTGTAGTTTTTAAAAAAATATTTTTTTAAAAAAAGTTGGAATTTTTTTTTTTAACAATTTTTGACTTTCTATAGTTGGTCAGTTTTGAGCTAATAACATTTTTTTTTTTTACTTCTTAGAGCAAAAGTCTATTAAAAGATTTTATAGCCAATAGACTTAGAAACAAACACCCCAAATTTCAGACCAAAAATATTTTTTATGTGGCCTCACCGTAGATTTGAACATTCCTAAAAATTCCGAAATAACTTCTAAACTAACTCCCTTGCAAAAACGTTAGGAATGGAGTTTTTTCGTCGGGAAAAAAGCTATCTATATTGAAATTTTCAGGAGAATCGGATGAAATTTTTTGTTTTATGCCATCTGACATGCCGGCACGTCAGATGGCAGTCAACGTGTTAGCAGTGTAAGGAGAAGGATAAGAAGTTAGGAAAAGATTAAGTATGTTGGGTTCATCACCGAGACGGTCAGGGATACGACTAGGAAGATGCACCAACTGCTCAAGGTTATTCTAGATAAAAAATTGGAAGGAGAGTTCACCAGCTGGATCATGAGAACTAGATGAAAGCCACTGGCGGTGGTGAACATTGAAATCACCAAAAATGATGATTTTGGAGAAAGGGGAAGAAGAAAGAACGTGTTCTATTTTGGAGTTAAGATAATAGAAGAATTTGGAGAGTCTGTAGAGTTAGGAAATATGTAGACAGAACAAATGAATTTAGTTGTAGAGTTGCAAGAAAGTTTAAGCCATAAAGTAGAGAATTCAGAAGACTCAAAATTAGAAACACGAGAACAGTCATCATCTTTGTGCGCATTTGAGCAATATCCGCCTTTATCTGAAAATTGAGGATAGAAACGATAGGAGGAAACAGCGTAGAGTTTGCTGTCAGAGCACTCAGACAACTGAGTTTCAGTTAAAAACAAAAGATGAGGTCTAGAAGAAGAGAGGTGGCATTCGACAAAGTGGAAATTAGAAAAGAGACCGCGAATGTTGCAGAAATTAATGAAAAAGGAAGACCGTGCACCAGGGCAAGTCGTCAACAAGGTCTTGGTGGCACCAACCCATCTCCTGAGGCCATCAACACCCAAGTGGTGATGGGGTAGGAGTGGATGAGGTGCTACATTTGGAATCCGCTCTTATTGGAATCGCCGAGGCAGATTTATGTTTCGCCATTTTTGGATTTTTTAAATAGGTAATGCAAATGTAGGAGCTTGTAAATATGGAGGGTACATGTGAAGGAGGAATAAAGTTATGGGAGCATAGGCACTCCAATGTAAGTCAAGGGTACACTAGAGACCGACCCTCTGAGAAAATGAAACGCGAAAAAGAACTAAACAAAGGGCAACGGAGTGAAACGGAATGGTCTAGCCCACCCTATCACCCCGCGTGTTAAGTCCAATGGGGGGTACTTTCATCGCTTCGGAATCCGCAACGTCCCCCCCCCAAAAAAAAAAAAATATATATATATATATATATATATATATATATATATATATATATATATATATATATATATATATATATATATATATATATATATATATATATATATATATATAATATATATATATATATATATATATATATATATATATATATATATATATATATATATTTTTTTAGTGATGAATCAAGTCATTTTCTCATTTGCGGATGCTGATATAGAATTTTCGTCAAGTGCTGATGTGGATGTATAACTTTCGCAATGTTGTTATCGAGGAAAAGATCCCAGGCCCTATAGCCCTAAAAACTCTTAGTTTTACATTTACGCTATAACCGTCCAAAAGATAAATCTGAAGAGGAGGCTTTTAAAAAAACAATTCATGAAAAACCTCCTCCATGGACTTCCCCCTAGTCATCGATAGCAAACTTTAAAGTTGAAAGTTTAATGTACTGCGAAAGTTTTAGCAGATTTAAAATATAACCTTATAGATTTTATTTGCCAGACGGAGAGGAGGCCGAGCCCTGGGTCATGTTTCCTCACGCTCAAGCGCGGTCTGAAGAAGTCCTTGAAGATTGTTCATAAATGGTTATTCATGAGCCTCCTTCATATTTCTTTTGAGCAGTCATAGCATAGAGGTAAAACTATCGATTCGGGTTTGATTCCCCGGTAGCAAACTTTAAACTAGTATGTTTAATAATTTTAATAAAATATATTATATATTATATATTATATATTATATATTATATATTATATATTATATATTATATATTATATTATTATATATTATATATATATATATATATATATATATATATATATATATATATATATATATATATATATATATATATATATATATATATATATATATATATATATATATATATATATATATATATATATATATATATATATATATATATATATATATAATAATATAATAATAAAATAATAAAAAAAAAAAAAAAAAAAAAAAAAAAAAAAAAAAAAAAAAAAAAAAAAATCTCTAATCATAACCATGTTAACCATAATCAATAATCATCAAATTATATTTAGTTTAAATTATATTTAGTTTGAATAGACAATTTCCATCATCGTAATTATGATTTCCATTATAATTATATTTGCATTGCTATATTATTCATTTTATTATTTCTTGGTAATTTATTTAAACAAGCTATACGACTTCAGTAATATAATAGTGCATAAATTTAATCTTATGTACACAATCTTATTTGATCAAAACCCTGAAATTTAAGTACAAAAGGTAATTCATTTCTGATCATTATGAAATATTTAAATATTTTTTAGTCAAATCTATATTCAAAGCGAGTTTGACCTTAATATAAATTACAAATTACTTTTATATTATGTAAATTTTTATGATAAATTGATTCAAATTTGGGATATTTACAAGAACAAAGTGTATATAATTTATTTCAAATGTTCTATAGAAAATTACGTTAACATTATCTGGTAATGTAACTAAAATAAAACATCTTAATGGATTATGTTATACAGATATAGAATCATCAGAAGGGATTGTTGAGATAGTGTGCATGATCTTAATACTTTCTTCTCGTTTGACAGGTTTGCTAGGTTTACCCTGTACAGAAACTTTATTACTTTTCACTCTATTTTCAGGGTTCTGAATAGCTGCAGGAGGATTTTGAGGAGGTAATGTCATTGTAGTTAAAGGAATAACTTCATTACCACCATTTACACCAGCATCATTCAGTTTGATCGTTTTGTTGATTTAAAAAGGGCAGTATACTCATTTTTCCGAGCAGAACAGTAAGGTATGAGACTCAATAATTCAATACCTGTTAATAACAATGGGTCGTAGCAAAGGATACACCAGTATAAAAGGGAAACTGTTTTTTCATCAACAGTCTTAAATTTACTAATCTGATTAGTTTCCGAGAGACCAACAAAACCGCAGATTAAAATCATTATTATAAATATTAATGCCTCCTGAAAAAAATATTTTAGTTTTAAATTATCAAATAGTATAAATTCATAATTTTAAAAGGTTAAAAATTTACTTTAAAAAAATATTGTTGTTTACCACATTCCTTAGTATTAAACAAGTTTAAACCAATACATTAACATTTCGACAATTCTTTGTAATGTTAATCTGATAAAATGTCCAAAAAATCTCAAAAACTGAAGATATTTAAATAAACTAAACAATATTAAAGTTAATTTTCTTTATATAATCTTAACATTAGGTTTCATATTTAATGATTACATATTAAAAAGAAATGTCTATACTTACTGAGTGAAACGTTGTAACGGGAAAATTTTCACTAAAAGAGTAGCCGATTACAAATACGACATTAATTGAAAGAAAAATAAAGGTACAAATCCTATATTTGGTAAGAATTTCTTTATTATCAGGTAGAATACTCTGGGAAATATATACTATCATGGCAATCTGAGCAACCTGAAAATTTACAAAAATTAAGACTGTTTACTTTTACACGAAAACAAATACATATACATATATAAAATAGTATATTGCAAAATTCAACATTTTAAAATGAAGAGTCCCTTACTACTTGAATGAACTTTATGATTGCAAATAAAAAACTAATTTGGAGATTTGTTAATGCCATTTTAATTTCCAAATTTCAAGATGCCCTGAAAAAAAAAATGAAGAAATTAGTTTATATTCTTATCTGAAAAATATGAAGTCTGTTTCCTTCAATGCTAGCAAGTGAAAATACTTTTAGAAAAAGTATGCCTTTAATACTGTTTCAAAAGCCTAATTTTTGACTGTAAAAAATATTTTTTCATGAAAATTTAAACTCAGTTTTTCTTTCCTGAATCAAACTTAATGTTTATAGTAAAAAAATTAATTTTTTACTAATGACTTTTTTTATACACTACATAAATTATACTAACCAATCTTTGGGATTAGTGGCAAAAATTAATTTTTTTTTCAGTTTTCATAAAATAAATCGGTGAAGCGACTTTCTTCTGTTTTACATGTCTTTTTGAATTGAAAGTTTTACTGACATTTTTTGCCACTTGTCCCAACGATTCGCTAGGACAATTTTTGAAGTGAAAGGACTTTTAAAGTTTTTAGGACTACCTCCCTCCCCATTTTCCCTCTGAGCAACGAGTTTGATAAAAATGTTTTCAATTTTGAACTTGAAAATTTTTGGTCATAAAATTTAATTATTATATATATATATATATATATATATATATATATATATATATATATATATATATATATATATATATATATATATATATATATATATATATATATATATATATATATATATATAGCTTAGGTGTAGATTGTTTCTGAGTCCATATTTTTCATATTTTTTATATCGATATTTTTTATCGATATTTTATTTTAATCGATATCCTTTATATCGTAATTTTTAAAATAATGTGAGTATGTCTGGTGTAATATGGCAGTATGCCTCACCTCGTGGCAATGCTCTTGCATAGGTTTGGCCTCAATTTTTGGCAACTTTGGTAGTTTCAGGTTATGATAAGTCGAACTAAAGTTCGCTAGAAAAGGAAGTAATAATAGTGTGTGTTTTAATAGGTCCGTAGGCCTGCATCTCGCGGCAACGTTCTTGTATAGGTTAGGCCTCTTTTACGGCAGCTTCGATATTTTCGAATATCGATATTTTCTAAAAATCAAACTCAGAAACAATTTACACCTTTACCAATATATATATAATTATATATATATTAATATATATATATATATATATATATATATATATATATATATATAATATATATATATATATATATAATTCGGAAACTGAAGGATTTAATACAAAAAAACTATCTACTGTACCTCTGGCCTTACTAGAGATTAAATTTGAACATGAGAGTTTTCTTCTAACATGATTAAATATGGTCTGAATGATTAAATTATGTGAAAATTTTCATTAATAAATTCTCATCGATAGATGTATTACTTTAACATATCTGTTTATGATAAATCCCATGCAAAATTGTTAGTGCTTCATTTTGAGAATGTGGTACTTAACATGAGTTTTGATATATATATTTGCGAATTAATCCTTTACAACTACATTGTAAGATGAATAGCTTTCGCGTTTTTTGAAAATTTGTGAATTCGTTTGCTGCGGACGTGCCTTTTATCAAAAAAAAGAATTTTTATCATTTATTAAACCATTAGCAATATCTAAATACCAAACCTATGAAGATATGGCTTCAGTTGTGATGTGGTAACATTATCCGAAAATCAATGAAAAGTGTTTTAAATTAAGAAACTAATAAAATAAGATCTCCAATTTAGGGATACCTAAACCTCAAGTATAGGGGAAAAAATATTAAAAGAATTAAGTATGGAATCTTTTTTAGTCATAGATCGATTGAGATTATTCCCTCTGTTGACAAAGAAAAAGAAAAAAAAAGCAGTGAACATGCACAAACTATGAATCTAATGTATTAACCAGAAAAAAAATACAAATATATAAAATCATCATTTTACAGATTCAATAAGAACATAGTTTTAACTTCAAAACTAAAATATTAATCACTAAATTGTATTTAAGTTAAACAGCATCTCTATAGGTAATATATTTTCCTTTAAAATCAAGCAATTTTTTAATCTTGATTATGGATTATTAAAATAGATTAAATAAATTATTTTTATCAATATATAAATGCACACAAAATGATAGAATAAGGAAATTTAGTCTTTAACATTATGGGAAATTAGAATCTATGAACAAACACAAACACAACTTTCAACATCGTGAATTAAACAAAAAGGAAATTAATGGTAAGCTGAATTTTAGTTTGTTGTTAATTGTTTTACTTTTGTAATTGGTCAATTAATATCACTGTAACATTATATATATATATATATATATTATATAATATAATATATTAATATATATATATATATATATATATATATATATATATATATATAATTCATGGGGAAGAAAAAATTTCTGAATTATGGAGTTCGATTGTTTTAGTTACACCATCCTCAACCTCTTAACTATTATACTATATTATTAAGTGTTTTCCTTTCGAAAGTTATTGAGTTTATCCTTAATAGGAATATCATATCATCTAATCTTATTTCAGACCACCAATATGGCTTCCGTAGGGAGCACTCTATTGGTAATCTTTCCCTTCTCTTCGATTCATCGTCCTCTTTCTATGACATTGTGATGAATCTCTTGCATGTAGAATTGCTTTCTAAACCTTCCTTATTTCGGAATCTATTCTTCTATATGTGGTTTTGTACATGATTTCATTTTCAATTATCCTATAGAAACTGTTGTATTTGGTCATCTTTCCTTCTTTAAATCTAGTAATAGAGGTGTTTCTCCTGGTCTTCTGCTCTTCCGAACACTGTTCCTATTTCGTTACTTATCCATTTCAGTTCCGGCGACTCTACTTCATTATTCCTTTCGTTTTCAATGGCTCCACAACAAACAGAAAATACCTCTTACTAGGAGAGTTGCTTTAGATCAGCTATTATCCAGTCTTTCTCGCATTTCTAATTGGGGCAAAGAAAATGTGGTTGTTTTCAATACCTAAAAAACTTAGTTCCTTCATCTTTAAACTGGACATAATCTACAACATAACTGTAACTTCTTAGAAACCAAACAATTCCACTTTCACCTATCCATAATTTTCATGGTGTCTCTCTTGTGATCTTTCTTGAAATAATCATATTACTTCTCTTGATAATATTGCTTCTAAAACCATGGGTGTTGTGAGGCTCCTTCAAAAAATTTTCATACAGGAATAGTTGCTTGCTATTTCTTGGGTTGTCATTAACCACTGTATGGTATAGAGTACTCCTCAATGTTACACATATCTAATGTCGTCCCATTCATACTGCTCTCCTTACGGTAGACAACAATACAACTTTTCTTATCAACACATTCACTCTCAGTACTTCTTTATATAAGTGTCTTAATGTCTGTCGAATTAGTAATGTCTGTTGTATTAGTAATTCTTTCTAATGTACTAATATCTGTCGAATACTATCACTATTACAACGAATATTGTTTTTCTTACCTCTTCATTCTCATACTTTCCCTACAGAGAACTTGTTTGACTGCTCTTTCTAAACCATCTCATCTTTCCTCTGACTCACGAATTTTCTATTATACATTGTATGTGTATGTTGTCTGCAATAATATGGAAAACAAAGGAATGTTTAGATTCCTAATCAGATGGCTAAACTTATAGATTACCACCTATAGTCGAGATATATGTGTGTTGGCACTCTTC
>SEYY01002501.1:0-5000 GCA_009176605.1 Armadillidium nasatum
GAGCAGGAGAGTTGATAAGGCGAAAAGCTCTAGACTCTACCTTCTCCAAGAGAGCTGCTTGGGTGGGACCACCCCAGATGTGTGACGCATACTCCATACAGGGGCGAACAACACTCCTATACAGAGCAAGCAACTGGGGTGGTGTGAAGAAATACTGAAGGCGCCTCAGAACACCCAACCTCTTAGAAGCTTGTTGAGAAAGAGAAGTAATGTGATCTTTCCAAGAAAGATCACGAGAAAAAGAAACACCTAGAATATTAAAGGAGAGATGAAGGTTTGAGTTGCGTGTTTTCGAAGAAGATATCGTAGTTGTGTGGAAGATTGTGTCGAGTAGAGAGATGAAGGAATTGAGTTTTTGAGGCATTGAAAACGACCATGTTTTCTCTGCACCAATTTAAAATGATAGATAGATCAGAGGTTAGTTGCTCCAAGGATACCTCCTTACTTCTATTAACTGTTGCTGGGCGGGGCGCCTTTCAAAATGAAAAGAGTAATGAAGGGTGGAGTCATCAGCATAGGAGTGGATAGGAGATGAAGTAATAGAGAGAAGGTCATTAATGAAAAGCAGAAAAAGTGTTGGGGATATGACAGATCCTTGAGGAACACCACTATTAATAGATTTGTAGGATGAACGGTGGCCGTCTACAACAGCTGCTATAGAACGACCAGAAAGGAAATCAGAGAGAAGGCCACAGAGAGAAGGATAGATTCCGAAAGAGGGAAGTTTGGAAATTAAAGCTTTGTGCCAGACTCTATCGAAAGCTTTCGATATGTCCAGCGCCACAGCAAAAGATTCACCGAAATGCCGAAGAGTGGAGGACCAAGAGTCAGAGAGAAGGGAAAGAAGATCACCAGTAGAGCGTTTCTTACGAAAGCCATACTGGCGATCTGAGATAAGATTAGAAGAATTGAGATACGTTTCCAAATCTTCCTGTTAAGGATAGATTCGAAAACTTTAGAAAGAACGGAGGTTAAAGAAATGGGACGATAGTTAGAGGGTTGAGAGGGGTCCCCCTTCTTCGGCACAGGCTGAATGAGCTCACGTTTCCAGCAAGAAGGAAAGGTTGAAGTAGAAAGACATAGACGAAATAGTTTACCAAGGCAGGGTGCAAGCTCTGGAAGCACAAGTTTTGAGAACCACAGGAGGAATACCATCAGGACCGTACTCCTTCTTAGTATTAAGCTCAGAGAGAGCAGAAAGGACGTCTTTAGAAGAAATTACAATTTTAGGCATAAATGAGTTAGAGGGGGATGAAGGAGTAGGAACAGCTCCGGAATCGTCTAAGGTTGAATTTAAGGGAAAAGTTTGAGCAAAGAGTTCAGCTTTAGAGGAAGGCAAAACGGCAGTTGAACCGTCAGAAGATACTAGGGGTTGGAAAGAGGAAAAAGCAAAGTTAGAGTTGACATTTTTTGCAAAATGCCAGAAAGGGCAAGAGGAAGAGGAGCCAGAAAGATTATTGCACTTGCGATGGAGAAAAGAGATTTTGGTGTCTCGAAGAATAGATTTTGCACGATTCCGGGATGAAATATAAGTTGCGTGAGTTTCTGGAGTTTGAAGAACGACGGTAATCCCTGAAGGCAGCATCCCTGCGGCGGATAGCACGAGAACAAGACAGAGTTAAACCAAGGTTTATTAGGTTTAGTGGAAGGGAAAGAATATGGAATGTACACCTGTATGCCAGAGAGAATAACCTCAGTTATGCGCTCTGCACACTCTGAGGGACCCCTCCCACGGAAACAGTAATCATGCCATGGAAAATCAGAAAAGTACGACCGCAAGTCAGACCAGTTAGTGGCACCGAAATGCCAGAAACGTCTCCTCGCCGAAGGCGGGGGTCGTTCTTGCGGAAGACTTGAAAAGACAGGACAAGATAGGGAGATAAGAAGATGATCGGATGAATCCAGAGGAGAAAAGAGTTTAACAGTATAAGGAGAAGGATTATAAGTTAGAAAAAGGTCTAGAATGTTGGTTCATCACCAAGACGGTCAGGGATATATATATATATATATATATATATATATATATATATATATATATATATATATATATATATATATATATATATATATATATTATATATATATATATAATTATATATATTTTTTTTCCAATGAGCAAATTGAGTGTAAATTAAACCTTTGAATGAATTAGTTTTTAAAAGCTTTCGAGAAGAGACTCTTTCCCTTCATTTATTTTATTCGTTTGATGAAATTTAAAATAATCTTTGAAACATTTTGATAATTTACAACTTTGCTCGATCTCTTTAAAAATTCCATAAACTAATTTTAAATTACAAGATGAAGAAGAGTTGTAAATCTAATTTTTTTTTTTTTTCAAAGTAATTACCCTCATTCGGGGATGAAGCCTCAATATAAGAGGGAATAGTTTGCATTTGTCTATAGTTAATCATCACTGGAAGTCTTCTTTAAAAGAAGAAAAATATGGGGGATTACCCCAAATCGTAGACAGGAAAAATCGTCGACAGGTCAAATCGTCGGAAAACGATAGACAGATTTTTTCAAAAGTGTCGACGATTTGACCTGTCGACGATTTGGGTATAGTACCATATTACATCAATATGATGTTTTTCCCTATACCGTGACTAAAGATATTACCGAATTTATAAGGGGCAAATTTCGCATTAGTGCAAAAACTACGTGAGAATTTCGAAGATCAGTGGTGCGGAGGTAGTTTGAATCTCAGATTGATTGGAATTTCAATTTGAGCCAAGTTTTAATTACTTTTCTGGAAACGAACTTTATGCATATTCATTTCCTTTTACATAAAGCTAAAAAAATCATTCACCTCTAAATCAAATAATAAAATATTCATAATTACTGAAGTTCTTTAATTAGGGAATTTCAATGTATACCAAACAAAGTGGTTGCCCTTCTCTAATACCTACACTAGCGTTTCCCAAGCCGGGGTCCATATTGACCCCGAGGGGACCACATGAACCACCAGAGGACCACAGAAGCTTTGAGGGGTTCCTCAAGTAACAAATGTTATTTAGGTTGTCCATTATATGAGCTAAGCTTTGCTATATTGAGAATATGGAGGTTCACATACGTAAGGTTAGGATTCAGGGGGTTCACAAAGCTAAAAAAGGTTGTGAACCCCTGATCTACATGGAGGAGGTTGGAGGGAAGACCAATTCATTGAAGATTGATTAGAATAATTGGAAGAATTGATTAGAGAACCTACTCATATTTCTCATCACCCTAACCAATTCTTTAATTAACTTGACTATCATTGGTGCTTCATTGCTTCTCCTTCTCGATGTAAATGCACCATTTTCCTTTCCATGAATGTGCATCATTTTCCTTGTAAATTCACGATTTGACACAACCCTCACATACCTCGTAGTTCAAAAATATTCTCTTCAGAAACTCTACGCTTATTTTCTAACCCTTTAATCTTGCTAGCTCTGAAAATTGTACATATCTACGATAAGTATCATTAGAATGATTACAGCTTTGACACTGAAGATACTTTTCATTCTGCCGAAAAAGAATGGGGCCTAATCACTGAAGTGATGATCATGTTCACTTCTTCTTGGAATGAATCATTCTCTCATTAAAATTCATAGTTTGGTGTCATTCAGTCTAGTGACAAACCTTTTGGGATATGGAAAAAATCTCGTTCTTATCATTCTCGCTAATTTTTATTAAGCTCAGAATCTTTGTATCAATACTATTCGACGGGTTAAGGGTACTTTAAATAAAAGAAAGTGTGCTAATAATCTTGATTCTCTTAAGTGGAGAACCCATATATATATATATATATATATATATATATATATATATATATATATATATATATATATATATATATATATATATATATATATATATATATATATATATATATAATATATATATATATATATATATATATATATATATATATATATATATATATATATATATATATATATATATATATATATATATATATATATATATATATATATATATATATATATATATATATATATATATATTGTTACCCTATTTCTGCTAACACACATGTGAATTTCATAATCATTTTTCAAAACCGCCTGTATCGTATCGTGTAGAATGCTATAAAATTTGCTTCAACATTACGCTGCATTTTTCACCTACTCCGAAGTACGCTAAAATTTCAATGGAATCTCTATTTTGTTATTTTGTGTCTCAATAACTTATTTTTATTAGACGTCAATCTTTTTTTTCCTTTTTGATGTGTTTCTTTGCAATGTTTTTGTCTAAATCGTAAATGAAGCCTTTCTGTCAGACTATTACTGTCTTCTTCTCTTCCCCTTCTTGAAACTGTTCTCTTGCGAGTTTATATATATATATATATATATATATATATATATATATATATATATATATATATATATATATATATATATATATATATTATATATATATATATATATATATATATATATATATATATATATATATATATATATATATATATATAATATAGTGATGGATCGGATGTCATATTTTCAATTTGCGGATGCGATGCGGATGCGGATGCAATTTTGATTTTGGAGAAGTGCGGATGCGGATGCGGATGCGGATGTTAATTTTCGAAAGTGCGGATGCGGATGCGGATGCGGATGCGGATTTAATTTCGAAAGTGCGGATGCGGATTTGAATTTTCGAAAAGTTCGGATGCGGATGCGGATGCGGATGTTGAATGAGATGCGGATGTTAATTTTGATGAGGATGCGGATGCGGATGTTAATATTATATATATATATATATATATATATATATATATATATATATATATATATATATATATATATATATATATATATATATATTATATATATATATATATATTATATATATATATATTTCACTATCACTTTTCCCACTTTCGTGAGGTGGTGCCCGCCACAATTCCTTACAAACATAACTATCTTACATTTCAACGCTTTCACCACCTCCCTCCATCTCTGTCTCCACAAATCTTCTACCCTCGTCTAAACTCAAATTCC
>SEYY01002501.1:10000-22500 GCA_009176605.1 Armadillidium nasatum
TTCTTTATGAAGTAGAAAAAAAAAAAAATAATATATATATATAATATATATATATATATATATATATATATATATATATATATATATATATATATATATATATATATATATATATATATATATATATATATATATATATATATATTGGACAGATGGAAGGTGACGTCATCGTCAATGAAATTCTAACGAATACATCTAGAGAAGTATGACTTTCGTTTACGTGACATCGAGGGAATAGTTTGGGAATGAACAAACAACATACACCATAGTTTATTATGTAACATATAACATAGAAGAGATGAAATCACAACAGGTGTTCAAAAAGTAAGACCCCGGTCTGGATACATAACTCGAACCGGAAGACCATACTGGTCGGCAACTGTCGAAAGTTCATAGTGTTCCTAAAACGTTTTGCTCCTTGCTCGATCCTCTGCAGTAAATATAATGTCGAAATTTCCTTCCCGTACACCATAAATAAAAGTCACAAGGTTTGAGGTTTGTTGATCTGGAAGATCATGAAGTGTAACAATCGATGCCGATCCACCTGAGTGGGTAGTTGGTATTTAACCAGCAGGTTATGCACCTGTGACGATGAGGTGGGACCCCATCTTGCTGAAACCACAAAAGAAACACACGCTAGAGCTGAATAATGTCCAGGAAGTCGGATTGGTAATCATCAAGATACGGAAGGTACGACCATAGTATTATGGTACGACGTTTCGGTCAGGGTCCCTTCCATATGGGGTGTTTGTCTCATTTCCCATATTTGCACCCTCGATATCACGTAAACCATATATTTATTCGATGGAATTATATTCTGATGATGTCACCTTCCACATGGTGAAGACTGAAAACATCGCTGTGAATTACCCTTTATATATATATATATTATATATATATATATATATATATATATAATATATATATATATATATATATATATATATATATATATATATATATATATATATATATATATATATATATATATATATATATATATATATATATATATATATATATATATATATATATATATATATATATATATATATATATATATATATATATATATATATATATATATATATATATATATAATATATATATATATATATATATATATATATATATATATATATATATATATATATATATATATATATATATATATATATATATATATATATATATATATATATATATATATATATATATATATATATATATATATATATATATATATATATATATATATATATATATATATATATATATATATATATATATATATATATATATATATATATATATCTTCTCTGCATGGGGAGCCGAAGAGTTGATAAGACGAAAAGTGCTAGACTTCAAATTTTCTAGGAGATATTTATGAGTGGAACCACCATAGAAGTGTGAGACGTACTCTATGGAAGGACGAACAACACCCCTATAAAGAGCAAGCAACTTGGGTAACGAGAAAAAATTATGGAGGCGCCTCAGAATACCCATTCTCTTAGAATGGGTATTCTCTTGTTGATCGCGAGAAAAAGAAACACCGAGAACATTAAGGGCAGGTGAAGTTTTTAAGTTGTGTTTTTACAGACGATTTCATAGTTGTGTGGAAAGTTGTGTCTAGAAGAGAGATGTAAGAATTGAGTTTATGAGGTTTTGAAAATGACCATGTTTTCTCTACCTCATTTTGAAACACGAGAAAGATCAGAGGTCAGTTACCCCAAGGCTACCCTCCTAGTGTCACTTAAATGCTTTCAAAATGAACGGAGTAATGAATGGTGGAGTCATCGGCGTAGGAGTGGAGTGGATAGTTGATGAAGTAAGAAAGAGATCATTAATAAAAAGTAGCAAAAGAGCTTGGGATAGGATAGGTCATTGAGGAGCACCAATATTTATAGATTTAAAGGAAGAACGATGATCATCTAAAACAGCTGCTATAAAACTACCGGAAATTAAATCAGAGAGGAGGGTAGATTCCAAAAGAGGAAAGTTTGGAAATCAAAGTTTTCTACCAGACTCTATCGAAAACTTTCGATATGTCTATCTCTGCAGCGAAAGATTCGCCAAAACACCGAAGAGCCGAGGACCGACAGTCAGTAAGAAGGGAAAGAAGATCACCAGTACAGAGCTCTTTACGAAAGCAATACTAGCGATCTGAGATAAGATTAGAAGAATTGAGATGTTTCCAAATCTTATTTTTAAGAATACATTTGAATCTTCTACAAAGATCTCTAATCAAATGTTATAATTGTTCGACAAGCCTTAATCTAAAACACATTTTATTGGTTGCCATATTTTGGGTAATCAAAGAAATAATACATAATTTTTTATTAATTCATTAAATTTTAATATTTAAAATATTCATGTTTAAACATTTTTTGAATCTCTACATTTTAATTTTCTTAGAATAGTTAAATATGCTCTTTTATAGCAAATATCTGTATGAGAAGAAATAGGATTTTTTTTTTTTAATTTAAATTTTTTTTTTATAGTTCACCACCACTCACGGGCAGAGCCCTTTTCAAGGAGGGGGCATATACAAATAAAAAGGAGAAAGAAAACACAACCAGACCTGAACCTAACGCATATTCATCAGGTGGGCACAGACGGAAGCCTTGATGAGAGGTAGATTAATTACAGGAGGAAAAATTGATGAAGGTAGAGAGTTCCACAGAACAGAGGCGGCGGGAAAGAAGGAGGCATTACAACGAGTAAGTCTGGCTAGTTAATTGCGCAAGCCATAGGCATTAAAAAGACTGAAAAAGTTAAATTTCTACAAGTATGCAAGAAAAAATTTGAAATAAATTTGGAAGACAAAAAAGTAGAAGAAAAATATCAAGCACACGGTACTTACTGCTGAACTTAGGCTCGGCTAAGTCCGGGTTCGCAAAATATTGTCAAAACCCCGAGTTCCCGAGTCTCCCGGGTCCCAGTACTCGGTACATGAAATATATATATATATATATATATATATATATATATATATATATATATATATATTATATATATATATATATATATATATATATATATATATATATATATATATATATATATATATATATATAGTCAACTATGAATGACTGTATGAAGTTTCATGATTCGTGTGAGAGTTAGTTTCCCAGATTTAGAGGGGACCCCTCAAGGCTTTAAATATTT
Organism: Armadillidium nasatum; assembly: GCA_009176605.1. Taxonomy (NCBI): domain Eukaryota; kingdom Metazoa; phylum Arthropoda; class Malacostraca; order Isopoda; family Armadillidiidae; genus Armadillidium; species Armadillidium nasatum. Next base: position 13,169 of record SEYY01002501.1, read on the forward strand.
CAAACTTCTCTCACTGACAATGCCCGGCCTCACTTGACCCATCTGACGGTAAAAACTTTGACTAACAAACGATTGGATGTGCTGCCGCAAGCTCCTTATGATTTGGATTTAGCGCTGGAAATTTCCATTTGTTTGGTCTTCTGTAGAAGCTTCTATAGAAAAACACTTTCAAATGCAGCATTACAATACAATGTCCTGAAGTGATTACGACAACATCCAGCTTCCTTTAACGCCATATAAAACGTCTAAAACCTACCACAACGATGGCAGTAGTATGTAGATTCTCAGAACGAATACTTGTAGAAGCTAACCTAAATTTGTTCAGATATGACTTCCATAACAAATTTAAGAGGAAAAGGCTGATTCACCCTTGACAGTTTTTACACACACACACGCATATATATATATATATATATATATATATATATATATATATATATATATATATATATATATATATATATATATATATATATATATATATATATATATATATATATATATATATATATATATACTTCCAATATATTCAATTTTTTTTTAAGACTACACTTAACTTGCTCTTGAAATATTAACGTCGCTCACTTGAAACAAGATCAGAGAAATAAAAATTCTTTTCGATTCAAGGAACGTCAAAGTCGCAATTGCTCAACATCTCCTACTTTCAAAATGCTTTCAAAGGTTAAATTCTTATATATATATATCATATATATATATATATATATATATATATATATATATATATATATATTATATATATATATATATATATATATATATATATATATATATATATATATATATATATATATATATATATATATATATATATATATATATATATTATATTATATAATATAAATATATATATATATATATAAACTATATATATATATATATAATATATATATATATATATATATATATATATATATATATATATAATATATATATATATATATATATATATACATATATAAAATAAATATACAAATAAGTCTGCAAATATGAAAATAAATAAATAAATTAATAAAAAAATTAAAAATAAATGGGAAAATAAAAAAAAAAAAAAGAAAAAAGAAAAAAAAAGAAAATATATATATATATATATATATATATATATATATATATATATAATATATATATATATATATTATATATATATATATATATATATATATATATAATATATATAAAAAATAAATAAAATAAAAATAAAAAAAAAAAAAATAAAAATTAATTATTATTATATTATTATTATTATTATTATTATTATTATTATTATTATTATTATTATTATTATTATTACTATTATTATTATTACTAGAGATTCATTTCCTAAAGCAGAATGCTGAATGTTTGCTTACATAGCCGGAGTTCAACAGTTTCCGAAGCCAATTTGAGCAACTTCTACGCCACAATTTTCGTTTTCATTTTCTCTTACTTTTTCTTTTCTTTTCTTATATTAATCTCTTCTTTTCTTTCCAAGATTTAACAAAAAACTTTAAGGCAGTGAACTTTAATCTTTTGGATGACATGAACTAGTTCTAAAATTTAATACATTTTATAGATGAATTAACAGGAAAGACAAATTTAATACATTTTGTGACGATGCAACAGGAGAGTAAGTTTTAGTATATTTTGTGCACGATGTAACAGGCAAGACAAATTTAGTACATTTTGTGCACGATGTAGCAGGAAAGACAAATTTAAAACATATTGTGCACGATGAACAGGAGAGGCAAATTTAGTACATTTTGTGAACGATGTAACAGGAAAAACAAATTTAGTATATTTTGTAGACGACGTAACAAGAAAGACAAATTTAGTTCATTTTGTGCATAATATAACAGAAAAGGCATTTAGAAATTTTGTGCAAGATGTAACAGGAAAAACAAATTTAGTACATATTATAGACGATGTAAGAGGAAAGAAATTTAGAAATTGTGCACTATATCACAGAAAAGACAAATTTAGTACATTTTGTGCACAATGTAAAAAGAAAGACGAATTTAGTACATTCTGCGCACGATGTAACAGGAAAGACAAATTTAGTACAGTACATTCTGTGCACGATGTAACAAGACAAACATAATACATTTTGTGGGCGATGTAACAAGAAAGACAAATTAGTACATTTTATGCATGATATAACAGGAAAGACATTTAGAAATTTTGTGCACGATGTAATAGGAAAGACAAAGTTAGTACATTTTGTGCACGATATAGCAGGAAAGAATTTAGTACATTTTGTGGACGTTATAATAGGAAAGACAAATTTAGTAAATTATTTTGTGCATAATGTAACAGGAAAGTCCAATTTAATACTTTTCGTGACGATGAAATGGTAAAAGAAATTTGAAATATTTTGTGTACGATGCAACAGGAAAGACCAATTTAGTACATTTTATGGACGATGTAACAGGAGTCAAATTTAATACTTTCTGTGCACTATGTAACAGGAAAGACAAATTTAGTGCAGTCTGTGCACGATGTAACAGGAGAGACAAATTTAATACATTTTGTGAACGATGTAACAGGAAAGACAGTATTAGTACATTTTTTCTGTGCACAATGTAACAGGGAAGACAAAATAGTACATTCTGTGCATGATGTAACATGGAAGACAGTCTTAGTTTTTTGTCATGATGTAACAGGAAAGACAAATTTAGTATATTAGTGCACGATATAACTGGAAAAAACAAATTTTGTATGTGTACGATGTAATTTAATATATTTTGTGGAGGATGTAACACGGAAGGACAATTTTAGTACATTCTGTGAGCGATGTAACAGGAAGCCAAATTTAGTTCATTTTGTGAACGATGCAACAGCAAAGACAAATTTAGTACATTCTGTGAACGATGTAACAGGAAATATATTTAGTACATTCTTTACACGATGTAACAGGAAAGACAAATATAGTACATTTTGTGCACGATGTAATAGGAAAGACAAATTTAATACATTTTGTGAACGATGTAACAGGAAAGACAGTATTAGTACATTTTTTTCTGTGCACAGTGTAACAGGGAAGACAAAATAGTACATTCTGTGCATGATGTAACATGGAAGACAGTCTTAGTTTTTTGTCATGATGTAACAGGAAAGAAAAATTTAGCAAATTAGTGCACGATAAAACTGGAAAAACAAATTTAGTATGTGTACGATGTAATTTAATAAATTTTGTGGAGGATGTAACAGGAAAGACAATTTAGAACATTCTGTGAGCGATGTAACAAGGAATATATTTAGTACATTCTTTACACGATGTAAGAGGAAAGACAAATATAGTACATTCTATGCACGATGTAACAGAAAAGACAAATTTAATACATTTTGTGCACGATGTAACAGAAAAGACAAACTTAATATATTTTATGACGATGTAACAGGAAAGACAAATTTATTACATTCTGTGCACAATGTAACAGGGAATACATTTAATACATTCTTCACACGATGTAACAGGAAAGACAAATTTATTAGATTCTGTGCAGTATGTAATAGGAAAGACAAGCTTAATACATTTTGTGGACGATGTAAAAGGAAGGACAAATTTAATACATTTTGTTGACGATGTAACAAGAATAAATTATTTACTCTTTTATACTTAAAATTAAAAGCATGCCGGTAATCGAAAATTTTCATGTGTTAACAGTTAAAGGTAATTTCAGTGTTGTTGTATTTTGTGTCAGAAACGTATTTTAGATATTTATAATGTATAAATTATATTAATAAATAAATTTAAAATTAATTCTTAAGTACATTTTTGAAACATTACCTGGCTATTAGTTAGTTGTTCATTTTGAACTTTAAAACAAATAAAAAAAATAAATGAAAAACCAAAAAATGGCTAAACAAAAAGTAAGCAAAATAAAAAGTAAATAAATAAAAAAATAAATAAATAAATAAATTAATTAATAAATAAATAACACTTAAAAAAATTGTCTGAAAATTTAAATTTAAAGTTTTAAAAACTCGACCGTTGTTTGCAAATCCCTTTTATTGTAAGATAAAAACTGATTCTACAAAGTCTCGCTTGTTAAGTTACTAATAAAATTATTTGAACAAGTTTTAAGACTATTATTCTTGTGTTTGTCATGTTAGAAGAGGAGCAGAGAAGGATGATGATTTATATACATTACATTCATACACACACACACACACACACACACACACACACACACACACACATACACTATATTATATATATATATATATATATATATATATATATATATATATAATATATATATATATATATATATTTATATATATTTTATTTATATTTTTATTAATATATTTATTTATATTATTATATATATATATATATATATATATTATATATATATATATATATATATAATATATATATATATATATATATATATATATATATATATATATATAGATATATATATATATATATATATAATATATATATTATATATAATATATATATTATATATATTTATATATATATATATATATATAAATATATATATATATATATATATATATATATATATATATATAAATATATATATATATATATATATATATATATATATATATATATATTATATATATATATATATATATATAATATATATATATATATATATATATATATATATATATATATATATATATATATATATAGGCACAAGTTTACTTGAGGGAACTCTCTCTGAAACTCTACAAATTGGAAATAATGGGGAATACCCAAAATCGTCGACAGGAAAAGTAGTCGACAAAATCATCATCACTCACGGGTCGGGTGGTACTGGGGGCAGAGCCCCCCGTAGGTAAATGCTGGGTATAACACAAAATTTAAGTTTGTGAGTTCATCAATTGTCGTAAAAAAACATTTTTTTAAAAATCTTACTTTGAACCACAGTAAAAATTTTGTGGATCCTCAAACTGGAGCTTACACCCAAAATATAGAGGCTACATGGAGTATACTTAAATAAAAATTAAAAAAAAATAATATATATATAAATATATATATATATATTTTCATTTACTTTCGAGCGCTAAAAAAAAGTTCCCTCAAATAAATATTAACATATATATATATATATATATATATAATATATATATATATATATATATATATATATATATATATATATATATATATATATATATATATATATATATATATATATATATATATATATATATATATATATATATATATATATGTGTGTGTGTGTGTGTGTGTGCGCACAGCGTATGTGCGTGATTTTTTTTATATTATTTAAAACATTTATTATATATTATATATTATGATTATATTAAATATATATAATATATAATATATATAATATATATATATATATATATATATTATATATATATATATATATATATATATATATATATATATTATATATATATATATATATATATATATATATATATATATATATATATATATATATATAATATATAATATATATATATATATTAATAATTATTTATTTAATTTATATATCTAATTTTTTAATTTTATTATTTATTTACGATTTGCAAACGTCTGTAGCGCAATTTTATATTTTCTTCAAATTTTTAAAGTAGAAGATTTTAATATTTAAAAAAATTACTAATGGAAATGAAGTTTCATTCTCGAAGATAATTAGATTAAACACTTGACCGTCCATTGACACCCTCTCAGGAAGACAATCAAATTAATAAAGCCTAGCGAGCTTTTTCACATCAAATTGAAAATCCCAATTTCCTTTTAGTCACAAAATAAAAGTACGCTTTGAATACACACACACATTATATATATATATATATATATATATATATATATATATATATATATATATATATATATATATATATATATATATATATATATATATATATATATATATATATATATATATATATATATATATATATACACTGCTCACTGGCAGAGCCCTATTCAAGGAGGGGGTGTTGGAGGAATAAAAGAAAGGAAAAAAAATTTAAATTCTACAAGTTCCACCTAAAGGAAATTTCTTAGGCGGGCACAGACGTAGGCTTTAAAGAAACTGAGTATGGAGAGAGTTCCACAGAACAGAGGTGGCTGAAAAGAAGGAGGCGCCACAGAAGACAAACCTGGAGTTTCCTATGTTTAAACAAAATTTATGTGCTAACAATGCACCCCTTGTGCTACGAGGACGCCCTAAAGGTGGAGGTATACGAGTGGACAGCTCCCTTGAATTAGGTCCGTGAGAATGCAACATTGCAATCAATTGCAGGAAGGACCGTTAGGCTCTTTTGGGCAGACGATATGTATGCCCTACTATTTATAACCTCTATAGTTCTCATAAGAATGCTTTGTATGAAAAACTTACTTCAACAAACTTGAGATATGAAAAAAATTTTATAACCCTGAATGATATCACCTCAAAGAAATATTTTTTTCCTATTACAAATATGATCATTTACTTAAAAATCATAACATATTCACAAAATATCATGTTATTCTTACATCAATACTTTGTGTCCACTCAGTATTTCCTTAGGTAGGAGGTCCAAACTTTTGAAGAGTATTCAGCAAACTATCTAGCAGAACTATTATAGAACTTTACCATTACTTTCTTAATCTTGTAAGCAACATTACTTACTATTTATAATTCCAGTCATTTTCTAGGTTATATTTCTAAATTAAAAATTGCTTCTAACAGTCACACCCTAATTCTTTTTTCTGTTTTTCCAACTGTCATTTCCTAATTATGTTACAATTAAATTCAATATTTCATTTGCAAATGTATGATACCTTACAGTTTTTGCTATTGAAATTAGTTTGCCATTTATCAGACGAACCAATGAGTGTATCCAAGTTTGGCAGAAATTTAATATAATACTTAGTATTTTGAACAAAAGTAGTTAACTTTGCATCATCGGCTGACTTAGTAACCCCACTCATATTGACTCATTCAATTCATATTTGTAGATTTGGAAAAAGAGGTGTGCCCAGCACAGAACAATGAGGAACACAGGGTTTTACTAGTTCCAATGTTAATTTAAGATCATAAAGAACCATATATTGTTTTGTTACTTAAGTAATTTTTTACCCAGTTGGAACTATGCAATAATGTGATTATTTGTGCATCAGCTGACTTGCGGTACTTTACCATCGCTGAAATATAGTAACAATATCTCTTCAACACGATATTTAAATGCACCATCTTCTTTTCCTTCTTCTTCATCTATTCTCAGAAGACAGGGCTATCACCCTGTCAGTAGGAATAGTAGCATTTTTATTTTGATCTGTAAACTTTAGTTCCTAGAGTTCTTTGGAAAATTGAGCTTCTCTGGGTATTGGTTTCCAACGCTGGCCCTTAATTTTTACACTCAGGTAGGATTTCACTGTCGGTAGGCTCAGATTCTTTTTTCCATCTGGCCTTTAAACTCTTTCTCCCTTCCAAGAAATCTCTAGAATATTTATGTTTCTTGGAGAGTTGGTTTCCAATGCTGCACTATGAGTTGTTTGATGAAAGATTAGTCTTGTCAGACATAATTTTTTACAGAATTGAGAGACTTGAAAGGCCGAGTTTCTGGCCCACATGATTTCCTTGCATGATTCAATTTAGTTGAAATAATTCTGTAGTAATTCCTTCTGTTACTATTACTTCCACAATTTCTTTTAGGGAACTTCAAAATCAGATCTTGTGGTTTTTCAAGTTTCTTTTCAATATTCTTTCTTTTTTAACTCATTTTCCTTTTCTTCTCTGCTTCTAAACCATCCAGTTAAGCTCACACAGGTGAATCACATAACAATATATATTATATATATATATATATATATATATATATATATATATATATATATATATATATATATATATATATATATATATATATATATATATATATATATATATATATATTATATATAATATATAATAAAAAATTAAAAAAAAAAATTTATTATAAATAATAAATAATAATAATAATAATAATAATAATAATAATAATAATAATAATAATAATAATTATAATTATAATTATAATTATAATTATAATTATAATTATAATTATAATATAATAATAATAATAATAATAATAATAATAATAATAATAATAATAATAATAATAATAATAATAATAATAATAATAATAATAATAATAATAATAATAAAATTAGAATCTATATGCATGGCGTATCTTAATTAAGAGGGTTCTAGAATTGTATCAGCGAATTAAATTTCTTCTTTTAAAAATTGGCAGAATAAATAAATAATTAATAATTTAGACAGTTTTGTATTTTATATATATTGAGATTTTTTTTCCGATGTAAATTTAAAAAAGATGAGGAATATACAAAGGGCATAATAATAATAATAATAATAATAATAATAATAATAATATAATAATAATAATAATAATAATAATAATAATAATAATAATAATAATAATAATAATAATAATAATTCAAATTTGTACATTCGCTGAGAAATTTACGTCTTGATGGCAAGCTTTTGATCTTGGCTTCTCTCCGAAATTCCTTCTATCCTTTAACTCCTTCCCCACTTCGTAACCCGCTCCTTCTTTAATTATGTAGGAGCTTTTAATAAGCAGAAGTTTGAATAAAAGAGAAACTTGAAATCTTCACAAATTTAACACAACGAACCAAAATTAAACGAAAATTTGCAATCTGATAAAATTATAATTTTGAAATGAGATTGTCTCATATGATATTAGGCTTTTTCCTACAAGCTAAATTTATGTTACTTTAATAGGTGATTTACAAATTTGAAGATACAAATGCATGGCTAACGAACATTTGTCTTTGTGCTGCTTTGCCTCTTTACCCCAAGCACATGAGTGATGGTGAAGAAATAGCCAATTTCTTCTTTGTAGACTGCATATTATGGAGTAAGCATAAATGTAGATCGCATACTACAGAGTAAGCACAAATGTAGACCGTTTCATAAAGTATAGAATAAGCACAAATGTAGAAAACATAAAATAGAATACGCACAATTGTATATAAAGCAAGCACAGAGCATCCAAAATTTTATATCCTTTTTTATTTAGTTATTTATTTTTATACAGTATATTTTATAGTATATTTTGTAAATCCTATTTAATAGAAGGTTAATCATTGTTATTTAGTTCACTCTACATTTAGCCTTGATAAAAGAATGTAGAAGTACTCGCCCGAAACTATAATCGGGAATACATTTCATAATAGAAGAACTAAAATATGTTTTGCTTCTACGAGCGATTATAAAAATCCGCTTTAAATTTAGAGAAAGGAAAAAAAAAGGTACTTTATCAATTTCGTGTAAATATATATATATATATATATATATATATATATA
>SEYY01002501.1:25000-37500 GCA_009176605.1 Armadillidium nasatum
ATATATATATATATATATATATATATATATATATATATATATATATATTATATATAATATTCTTTAATATTTAAAAGCATATTCAACTATTAATATAATTATAAGTAATATAATTTTGATTTTCTGAATGAGTTAATCTTAGAATGAATTTTGAATTGTTCATTCAGTTGTGAATATAATCGCCAAAGTTATTTTCTAATCACATTCTCAGCAAAAGTAAACCTATTCTAGCAATGATGGATGTTTTTATTATAGATGAAACTTCTTTTCTAAAGGGTATTTAAAGTATATAAAACTGTGAGAAGGTTTTTAAATTATGAGACATTCTCATGATATCCAGTGTCAAATTTTCCAATATTCCACATCCCTATTTTCACTTATTGATTCATGGTTTTCTTCTTTTTCTTTTATATAAATGGTTTTAATCATTTTTAATGGCTATCGATATTTCGAAAAATAACGATAATTTGTACAAAGTTTTATAAAGTTATGAAGCTTTGGGGTGATTTTTTGCTCCTTTTTATCAAACTGACCACACGTTTACATTATACATGTTTGAACAAACTAGAACGTGGAACGAGGGCTCCTGGATCGATAAAAAAAACAAAACATAAAAAACCATCATTAGACAAAGTTTCTCATTACATAAAAAAAATTAATAAAACATAGTTTGACTCTTCGATGTAAAAAAAAAAAAAAAAAAAAAATCATTTACTTTTAACTCTTGTGTTTTTCTTTCATCTGTTTTAATATTTAAATTTTATTCTTAATTTTCAGCAAATTTATGTAACCATTTGTCTTAATTAACTTTTCGTCTTACTTAATCCTCGATAATTAATTTTAAATCTCTGCAAAAATAATCAAGTCTGAAAGTTTTCTTCATTGGGTAATGGAAGAGAAATTAAAAACTTCTGAGCAAAATAAATTAAAATTTAATTATGAATAATTAATTACAGAGAATATATATATATATATATATATATATATATATATATATTATATATATATATTATATATATATATATATATATATATATATATATATATATATATATATATATATATATATATAGAGGGGGGCGGCTCGTGATCTGGTTGCAGGTTTATGCAACCACCTATATAAAACTATATAGTGTACAATTGTTATTTATTATTTTTTATTAAATAATTTTTTTTAATAAGATTATAAAATATTTAATAAATTAAACTGCATCTTATTATAATAACCCTTCAATGAAACGTTGATGAAAAAAAAAAAAAAAAAAAAAAAAAAAAAAGTCATACAATTCAATTTTGATTAGTTATTCAAAACCAATAAAATGTTTGCAAAACTTTTGCAAACACATGATTTTAATGTAAACGGACGAGAGAAGTGTGTATACAGAATCCGAGCTCGGGCTCTTTTATACATGCAATGTTGTTTGCAATATACATATACACTACTGGTAAAGTCTGGAACACACTCCCTTCATCTGTTTTCCCAACTTCCTTTGACTTGCATACTTTCAAACGCCGTGTATCTGGACACGTCGGCCTCCATCGACCATGATTATAGATCCTTCCCAACTCCGGTGGAATTTGGTAGGCCTCTGGCCTTTGCCCACCGGAGGAGATATATATAAAAAAAATAAAAAAAAAAAAAAAAAAAAAAAAAAAAAAAAAACATTTCAGCGAGCGAACACTTTGAGAGAAATTTTAAGAAAAAGTATTCATGTTTCAATTTTTGTGCTTCACATTAATGTAATTTTTTGAAATTATTATTATAATATAAATAAAATTTTATTGTACAAAGGTTCTTCAATGTCTTTGGGCCCATATATATATATATATATATATATATATATATATATATATATATATATATATATATATATATATATATATATATATATATATATATATATATATATATATATATATATATATATATATATATATATATATATATATATATATATATATATATATATATATATATATATATATATATATATATATATATATATATATATATATATATATATATATATATATATATATATATATATATATATATATATATATATATATATTCTTTTTATTTCATCTCTGGTGGGCAATGGCCAGAGGTCTATTAAAATTTTCATCAGAGTTGGAAGAAAATAGGAAACCTTGTCAAATTAAATGCTGACATGTCCCGATACACGGCTTTTCAAGATATGTAAGTCATAAGAATATGGAAAATAAATGAAGGGAGCGTGTTCTTGTGTTTACCACTAGGGTACATGTAAGATTAAGCATCGCGGTTAACTCTGGGGTCAGAGAGTTGGACAGAGAAAAGATGAGACTGTGCAGAAGGCGTGTTGCACGAGCCCTTCTCAATGGTGGAAGTATACGACGAAAGAATTCAGAAGAGCAGTGTCCATTGTAATAGAAATAGTATAGAGAAAGTGGCAATACTTCGACTGGCAAAAAGAGACTGTAGAGAATTAGTGAGAGCAGAAGATTTGATAAGACGGAAAACCCTAGACACCACCTTTTCAAGGAAAGCTGCGTGAGTGGAACCACCCCAGATGTGTGATGCATACTCCTTTCAGGTCCGAACAATACCCCTATAAAGAGCCTCAGAACACTCAAGCTCTTAGAAGTTTGTTTAGAGAAAGAAGTAGTGTGATCTTACCAAGAATGATCACCAGAAAAAGGAACACCGAGAATATTAAAGAGAGATGAAGATTTGAATTGGGTGCTTTCGAAGAATATTTCATAGTTGTGAGGAAATTTGTGCCGAGAAAAGAGGTAGAGATTTGAGTTTTAGAAGCATTGAAAACGACCATGTTTTCTCTGCCCCAATTTGAAATACGAGAGGGATCAGAGGTCAGTTGCTCCAAGGTTTCCTTTTGTGTCTATTAACTGCTGTTAGGAGGGGGCACCTTTCAAAATGAAAGGAGTAATGAAGTTATGAGTCATCGATATAGGAGATGATAGGAGATAAAGTAACAGAGAGAAGGTCAGTAATGAAAAGTAGAAAATTGTTGAAAGATCCTTGTGGAATACCACTATTAATAGATATGAAAGATGAACGGTGCCCTTATACAAAAGCTGTTATAGAAAAACCGGAAAAGAAATCAGAGAGAAGGTCACAGAGAGAAGGATAGATTCCGAAAGAGAGAAATTTGGAAATCAAAGCTTTGAACCAGATTCTATCGAAAGCTTTCGATATGTTAAGCGCGACAGCAAAAAAGATATATATATATATATATATATATATATATATATATATATATATATATATATATATATATATATATATATATATTATATATATATATATACCAATAAACCGTGGAATAAAATTTTTTTTTTTGTACCATCAGTGGTGTAGTGGTTAGCGCAATGTCTTACCATCTCAAAGGTCAGGACTCGAATCCCCATTAGCAGTATATACAGTATATATATATATATATATATATATATATATATATATATATATATATATATATATATATATATATATATATATATATATATAAGGCTCACAAATATTTTCAATCTATAGTTACCACTTTCATACGAATTTTGTGTAGAATACTGCCATTTCAACAAACCTGATCATTGCAATGTATCTTTCTTCCAGCTACCTCTGTTCTGTGGAAAAATCCGTTATCATCGGTTTTTCATTATGTAATTGATTTTCCTCTTTCTAAAGTCTACGTCTGCTCCCTCCGAAAAGGTTTGTGTTAGGTTTGGCTATAGTTGAGTTGTTTTTTTTTTGTTTTTTTTGTTATTATTATTATTCTGGCACTACACTACTTGACAAGGGCCATGTAGCAGAGGTGGTGAAGCACTTTAAAAACAACTATATATATATATATATATATATATATATATATATATATATATATATATATATATATATATATATATATATATATATATATATATATATATATATATATATATATATATATATATATATATATATATATAATTAGAAACAGTTTTGAATCTGGTTTTGAAAAAAAAACCGTAAATTAAAAGGACTCGTCAAGCACATTTTTAGAGACATGTAGACACTTGTACACATACACACACACACACACAAATGCATATATATATATATATATATATATATATATATATATATATATATATATATATATATATATATATATATATATATATATATATATATATATATATATATATATATATATATATGTGTGTGTGTGTGTGTGTGTGTGTGTGTGTGTGTGTGTACAAGTGTCTACATGTCTCTAAAAATGTGCTTGACGAGTCCTTTTAATTTACGGTTTTTTTTTCAAAACCAGATTCAAAACTGGTTTAATATATTATATATATATATATATATATATATATATATATATATATATATATATATATATATATATATATATATATATATATATATATATATATATATATATATATATATATATATATATATATATATATATATATATATATATATATATATATATATAGTGTTTAAAGTGCTTCACCACCTCTGCTACATGGCCCTTGTCAAGTAGTGTAGCGACAGAATAATAATAAAAAAAAAAATAAAAAAAACTCAACTCAACTATAGCCAAACCTAACACAAATCTTTTCGGAGGGAGCAGACGTAGACTTTAGAAAGAGGAAGATCAATTACATAATGAAAAACTGATGATAACGGATTTTTCCACAGAACAGAGGTAGCTGGAAGAAAGAGACATTGCAATGATCAGGTTTGTTGAAATGGCAGTATTCTACACAAAATTCGTATGAAAGTGGTAACTATAGATTGAAAATATTTGTGAGCCTATATATATATATATATATATATATATATATATATATATATATATATATATATATATATATATATATATATATATATATATATATATATATATATATATATATATATATATATATATATATATATACTGTATATACTGCTAATGGGGATTCGAACCCTGACCTCTAAGATGGTAAGACATTGCGCTAACCACTACACCACTATATATATATATATATATATATATATATATATATATATATATATATATATATATATATATATATATATATATATATATATATATATATATATATATATATATATATATATATATATATATATATATAACTACTTGTGCATCGGAAATTTCTTGAATTCTAATTAATTCATCACATTCTTCTCAATAATGTTTTTAAATTAACATTCTTCAGTTTCTCTTAACACTTCCTCCTCACAGTAGCTATATCAAATTCCTATAAAGATGAAACTTGTTGCTTTCTTCTACTTCCAGCGAACATTTTTTCTCAAATTCAGACGAACTTTATAATTTTATTTGAAAAATTATGCTATACTTTCTTTCCTCTAAGACCTTTCATACACTGTAAAAATTGTCCTAACGAATCGTTGGAACAAGTGTCAAAAATGTCACAGTAAAATTTTTAATAGAGAAAAGACATGTTAAGCATAAGAAAGTCGCTCCACCGATTTATTTTCTAATAAGAAAATAACTGAAAAAAATTTGTTGTGACATTTTTGCCACATGTCCCAACGATTCGTTAGGACTTTTCCAGTGAATCACTTATTTTAATGAAATCCACGAGCATTCAAGTAATAATGCTTTCTAAATATCTTCTTTAGTTTGCATTAAAATAGCAAACTAAAATTAATTTAGTAAATTAGCATCAAAATCAATGGCTCCACAAACCTTTTCTCAAATAAAGTCTTAACTTCAATAATACTTTTCCACTTTTGACATTTAAAGCAGCCAGTTTTAAATTTTAAAGTGAATTTCACAGCCCTTAATTACCACTCATTATTATCATTACTTTCTTCCATTAAAATCAGTCTTTCTTCCGTGAAAAAAAAAAAAAAATAGTTTTCAATGATTTTTTAAAAATATTTTTAGAGCATACGAAATAAAGACCCGGTTTACAAGTCTTCAGAAATTTTACTCTCCCGGTTCCTATAAATCCCGTACAAGTATGGCTTGCTACGAAAGTTCGGCTTTTTATTGAATGAGCGCAATTTTTGGCTTGTAGGCTATATGAACGTTTGCATCTTTGTAAGCATTTATATATGTATGCATATATTTCAATATTTCTATATGTATGTAAGTATGTATGTATGTAGTTATATATCAATGTATGTATATATGCATATTTGTATATTTGTATGTATGTATGTATGTATGTATGTATGTATGTATGTATGTATGTATGTATGTATGTATGTATGTATGTATGTATATATGTTTGTATACATGTATTATGCATGTATGTATGTATGAATGTATATGAAATAATGGAAAGTATTTTGATGCGACTGTCAAGCGCTTGATGAAATAACTTAATTAAGAGATAAAAAGTTTTTAAAACTTTCTTTGTAATCATTTTTTTCCTGCCTTTCAAAATGGAAAGTTTTCCTTAAATGTTTTTTCCTAAATGTCTTAATCTTCATAATTAATCATGTTATATATATTATATATATATATATATATATATATATATATATATATATATATATATATATTATATATATATATATATATATATATATATATATATATATATTATATATATATATATATATATATATATATATATAATTAATACTGTTTTTATGTAATTTTTTTTTTTTAAAAAAACGTGATTATTTGAAAAAAGAAGAAAAAAAAAAGTGAATTAGTGAGAGCAGGAGAGCTGATGATACGAAAAGCCCTAGACCCCACCTTCTCAAGGAGAGCTGTAGGAGGGGAACCACCCCAGATGAGTGAGACGTACTCCAAACAGGGGCGAACAACACCCATATATAGAGCAAACAACTGGGGTGGAGTGAAGAAATACTGAAGGAGCCTCAGTACACCTAACCTCTTAGAAGTTTGTTTAGAAAGAAAAATTAAGGAGAAATGAAGGTTTTAGTTGAGTGTTTTTTCTAAGAAAATATCACAGTTATGTGCAAAATTGTGTCCGGCAGAGAGATGGAGGAATTGAGTTTTGATGTCACTGAAAACGACCATGTTTTCTCTGACCCAATTTGAAGAGTGAAATAGATCAGAGGTGAGCTGCTCCAAAGCTACCCTCCTTGCTTCTATTAACTGCTAATGGGAGGTGTGCCATTCAAACTGAAAAGAGCAATGAATTGTGAAGTCATCAACATATGTAGGAGTGGATTGAAGATGAAGTAACAGAGAGAAGGTCATTAATGAAAAGCAGAAAAAGTGTTGGGGATAGGACAGATCCTTGAGGAACACCACTATTAATAGATTTAAAGAAAGAACGATGGCCGTCTACAACAGCAGCTATAGAAATCAAAGTTTTGTTTCAGACTATCCGAAAGCTTTCGATATGTACACCTAACTGGTAACCAAAAGGTCCACCGAAATACCGGAGAGCGGAAAACCAAGAGTCAGAGAGAAGGGAAAGAAGATAACCAGAAGAGCGTTTCTTACGAAAGCAGTATTGGCGATCAGAGATAAGATTTGAAGAATTGAGATGTTTCCAAATCTTCCTGTTAAGGATAGATTCGAAAACTTTAGAAAGAACGGAGATTAAAGAATTGGACTGTAGTTAGAGGGTTGAGACGGGGTCCCCCTTCTTCGACACTGGATATATGAGCGCAAGTTTCCAGACAAGAAGGGAAGGTTGAAGTAAAAAGACATAGACGAAATAGTTTACCAAGGCAGGGTGCAAGCTCGAAAGCACAATTTTGAGAACCATAGGAAGGATACCATCAGGACCGTACGCCTTCTTAGTGTTAAGCATAGAGAGCAAAATTGACGTCTTTAGAAGAAACTATAATTTTAGACATAAATGAGTTGGAGGTGGTTAAAAGATAAAGAACAGCTCCGGAATCGTCTATGGTTGAATTAGAGGCAAAAGTTTGAGCGAAAAGTTCAGCTTAAGATGCTGAAGGAGGGAAAGAGGAAGAAGCAAAGTTAGAGTTGACATTTTTTGAAAAATGCTAGAAAGGGCGTGAGGAAGTAGAATCTGAAAGATTATTGCATTTTAAACGGAGAAATGAGTTTTTAGTGTTACGGAGAATAGATTTTGCAGGATTCCGGGATGAAGTACAAGTTTCATGAGTTTCTAAAGTTTAAAAAAAGACCGTAGTCCTGTAGGCAACATCCCTGCGGCGGATAGCACGAGAACAAGCAGAGTTAAACATAGGTTTGTTTGGTTTAGTAGGAAGGAAATAATTTGAATGTACGCCTCCAAGCCAGATCGAACACCTCGGTTATGCGCTCTGCACACTCAGAGGGACCCCTCCCACGGAAACAGTAATCATTCCATGGAAAATCAGAAAAGTTCAACAGCAAGTCAGACCAGTTAGCAGCACCAAAATGCCAGAAATATCTCCTTGCCGTAGGGGGGGACCGATCTTGCGGAAGACTTGAAGAGACAGGACAAGATACGGAGATAAGAAGGTGATCGGATGAACCCAGAAGAGGAAAGAGTTTGACAGTTCAAGTTGAAGGATAAGAAGTAAAGAAAAGATCAATTATGATGGGTTCATTACCAAAGCTGTCAGGGATACGAGTAGGGAGCTGCACTAACTGCTCAAGGTTGTTCTGGATAGAAAATTGGAAGGCGAGTTTACCAGCTGGATCATGAGAACTAGATGAAAGCCATTGGTGGTGGTGAACATTGGAATCACCTAAAATGATGATTTCTTAGAAAGGATAAGAAGAAAGAATGTGCTCTATTTTGTAGTTAAGATAGTCGAAGAATTTTGGATAGTCTGTAAAATTAGGAGATAAGTTGACAGAACAGATGGATTTAGTTGTAGAGTTGCAAGAAAGTTTAAGCTATATAGTAAAGAATTCAGAAGACTCCAAATTAGAGACACGAGAACAGACAAAATCATTGCGGACATATGCGCAACATCCGCCTTTGGCTGAAAATTGAAGATAGAGACAGTAGGAGGAAAAAGAGTAGGGTTTGCTGTCAGATCACTCAAACACCTGAGTTTTGGTTAAGAACAAGATATGAGGTCTAGAAAAAGAGATGTTGTGTTCGACAAAGTGGAAATTAGAAAAGAGACCCCGAATGTTGCAAAAGTTAATAAAAAAGAAAGGTCGGCATAGAGGTTTTGGCGGCACCTACCCCATCACCGGAGGCCACCAATTCCCAAGTGGTGATGGGGGAAAGGGTGGATGATGGGCATTCTTCGGATGCCGTCCCTCGAACCATCTCCGAGGCAGTTTTATGTTTCGCCATTTTGAAGTTGAATTTTAAACGCAATATACGAGAAAGTGCTTGTAAATTTGTGTGAACAAATTTTGAAAAAAATTTGTCAGCCACTTTACTTTTAAGAAAATAAAATGTTGATGTTTTGGGCAAGAGATAATGTCGACGATTTTGATGACTCTACTCGTTTTCGAAATTGTCTGCCAATGTTTGGGCTACTTCCACTTATTATCAACAGCAATATTACAAATTCATAACTGGCAGCGATAGGATCCAGCTGCAAAGTGAGAAGACGGGGTTGAAAATTCCATAAAGCGGGTTCCTCAGTTACCTGCCTGATTAAAGAACCTTGTTGGTTTTAAGCTCACATTTTATTTTAATAATATATATAAACAAATTAGGACGAGTTTTTTCCAATGAAAAAATTATGTGAAGCTCAAAAAAAAAAAAAAAAAATTCCTATAGATTTTTAGTATATAAATTTTATAAAAAAGTTTTCAAATATAAATTTATTAGCATGACAATATATTTCAAATTAATAAACAAATGAAATGAAATCTAATAAACTAGTTCGACTTAAGGTAACCTGGACTTGAAGGATAAATCTACGCTAACGTCGAGCAAAGAGGCTTAACCTGGCGAACGCTGGTTCATTCTCTCTCTCTCTTCTCTCTCTCTCTCTCTCTCTCTCTCTCTCTCTCTCTCTCTCTCTCTCTATATATATATATATATATATATATATATATATATATATATATATATATATATATATATATATATATATATATATATATATATATATATATATATATATATATATATATATATATATATATTATATAAAATAATTATAAAATTTTTTAATCAATTAACTCGTCCGAATCGGTTTATTTAATAAAAAAATATAATGTTTACCCAAAACAGAAGAGACATAATTATTATGAATTATATACATGAATATACGTAAGATATAAGGAAGTTTCGTCTTGAGAATCTGCACCCCTCCTGGTGGGGGGACTCCATATCCCTCCTGCCATGCTTTCATTATGTAGTATTAAATAATTCTAGGTCATATTTTAGTGAAATAAATTAAAACTTGATATAGATCAAAAATTCAGGAAAAAGTTAAAAATATATTTCCTGATAATGAGTACTATAGACTAAAGACTTTAATAAAGTCTTGAAAAAAAACAATATATTCTATTTGAAAAAATCGAGATTTTTAAAAAAAAACTTGAAATTTTTTCTTATGTATATTTTTTTATATTGAAGTGAGCATATGACGACATAAAAGATTTAAGTTTAAGAATATATATTTAAAAAGAGAAGGAAGAGAAGAGAACCTTGAGTAATAATGATAATAATGTAAAATATCTTATAAAATAAAATTCGTAAAAAAAAAAAAAAAAAAAAAAAAAAAAAACATTTAATACAATTTTTTAACATCTATATATATATATATATATTATATATATATATATATATATATATATATATATATATATATATATATATATATATATATATATATATATATATATATATATACAGTTATTATAAAAGCAATTAAAATATAACTTTCAATTAACTATATTCTGTTTTAAAGTAGATTTAATAGAAGAATTAATTTTTCCTGTTTATGAAACTAATTAAAACTTTTGCTAATGAGGTTTTCTTCCCACTCATTTTATAGTGTTTAAAGAGGAGAAGAAACGTTTGTGCTTCAATCTCACACCAAAGGCTTCAAATGAGAAGTATTGAATGAAGTAGTTCCAACTTAATTAAACAATGAACTCTCGAGTTCATGAGTTTATTGAGACGTCTTCTTTCTTCTGCTTGAGTGTGATTTTAAACATTATTTTGAATTCAGGCTATTTGTATGTTTAAATTAATTGTTTTCTGATTTTTTTTATATGAAACGTTAAATAAAAATGATTATTTTCATCTTACGCTATTTTTTTTTTTTTTTTTTTTAATTACAATTTATTTTTCAAAAAGGCGATTTTTTTTCAATTACTCTTTCGGCTTTTTTACCTAAATCTCTATTTACTCTTTTTTAATGTATAAAACTACACAAGAAAAATAGTTAAAAATTTATTTTATTCATTATAAAAAATAACTGAAAATTTATTTTTTCGTTACTACTAAAATTATGAAGAAAATAAATTACCAAATTTTTTATTTTCCCTTTAAAATAATGTTATTCTCAAGCGTAATAGTTCCATTGTCACTCACCTCCCCTCCAGAAAACAATAAGTTTTCAAAGTGACAAATATTAGAGACAGGAAGAGGGAATTTCTTTGGTAATGAATAGAAATTGTGGTTGTGTGAAGAGGCTGGAAGAAATTTAGTTCAAAGATCAATTGTTTTCTTTATATATATATATAATATATATATATATTATATATTATATATATATATATATATATATATATATATATATATATATATATATATATATATATATATATATATATATATATATATATATATATATATATATATTATATATAGAGAGGATAAAAGGATCAAAATTAACTTACACATTTTTAAGATTTTTACTGCCGACGTTTCGGGTGAGAACTCCTTAAACCCATTCTCAAGGCTTACAATTGAATGAACAAATAATAATGATTAAAATAACAAAATAACACTGAAAGAAATATTATGAAATTACTATATAAAATCATTAAATAAATGTATATAATATTTTAGCATATAAAGAAAAGTTATATCACATGTTGAAATTTTATTTCGAAATTACAATATTATCTGAATGCAAATTTTCATTTAATTTAGGTTTGTGATACCAAATATATAAATATTCCAGCAAATGGAGGTCCAACTCATGCTCAAAATCTAAAATTTTAAAACTTGAATCTTGTATTGAATGATTTAATTGGAGAGAATAAGTGTTAAATAGCAATATAGAGGGATGATGCAACTGGTCCAAAGTTCCGAAGGAAACACCTTTATGCTCAGCAATGCGTGTTGAAAGACTTCGAATAGTCTTTCCAATATAGGCAGCATCACAGTTGCTACAATTGTATTTATTTATTATTTTGTTCATTCTATTGTAAGCCTTGAGAATGAGGTTGAAGCAGTTCTCAACCGGAATTAGTCGGCTGTAAATTTCTTTTGTTTAAGCTAGCTTTGATCCTTTTAGCTGTTATAAAGTTCCACCTTAAGAAAAAAGGTGCTCTATCAACTGTTTTTTTCTCTCTCTCTCTCTCTCTATATATATATATATATATATATATATATATATATATATATATATATATATATATATATATATATATATATATATA
>SEYY01002501.1:47500-50000 GCA_009176605.1 Armadillidium nasatum
CAAATTTGGCTTATTTTATCAAAGGAATTTTAGATTTTAATGAAGGATTTATATCACTATTGATATATAAATTATTTTTGAGAATATTTTATTTATTTGTATATAAATTTGTAATATTTTGATTAGTGCCTATGTTCTCTGTATAATATATTGGATCCTGGGATGGTTGAAAGTTTTTTTTAATATATATATATATATATATATATATATATATATATATATATATATATATATATATATATATATATATATATATATATATATATATATATATATATATATATAAGCTAAAAGACTAATAAACTGTCCCCTACTTTCGAATTCTCTTGACCCTCTTTCCCTGCGACCTAAAGCTGACATATTATCTTTTCTATAGGTACTTCAGCGGCAGGTGCTCGAGGGAGTTGACCTCTCGCATTTCACTTCTGTTGCGTCGCCCTCGTAGCAAAAGAGGTGCCTTACATGCGCATGAGCAATCTGTGAGTATATTTAAACCTCAAGGCTTTGCTCTTTGTAGTGCCTCCTTCTTTCCAGCCTCTTCTGTTCTGTGGAACTCCCTGCCATCATCTGTTTTTCCTGCTGTATATCATCTTCCTCTCTTTAAAGCCTATGTCTGCGTTACCTTAGGGATATGAGTTAGAGTTGAGCGTATGTGAGTTTCCTTTAAAGGGCTCTTCCCTGAATAGTGGTGGCATATATATATATATATATATATATATATATATATATATATATATATATATATATATATATATATATATATATATATATATATATATATATATATATATATATCAAGTATATTTTATTTTCTACTAAATTTCGCCTATAACTTACTCTCTTTTACGTCCGAATGTTCTAAAATGCAGAATAAAGGAAATGTTTAAAATTTTGTTACTTAGTTCTCATACATATATTAATAATAATTAATAATAATAATAATAATAATAATAATAATAATAATAATAATAATAATAATAATAATAATAATAATAATAATAATAATAATAATAATAATAATAGTAATTATATATAATAATAATAAAAAAACCATTGTGTATTTTGCATGCGCTGAAACAAAACTAAAATGGTCTTCTGGGGGACGAATTCGTCCTTTGAGCCCATTTAAAATTATATATATATATATATATATATATATATATATATATATATATATATATATATATATATATATATATATATATATATATATATATATATATATATATATATATATATATATATATATATATAATTCACTAAGGACAAATTTTGAATACTGTAAATGTTATAATACATTATACATTATAGTCGAAATTATAACCTAATCTATTAATTTAAAAAAAAATAATAAGTATAAAAAATAAAAATATAAAAAATAGTAACAAAAACAATAATAATACCGAATTAACTGTAGACTAATAATTATTACAATAATAATAATAATAATAATAATAATAATAATAATAATAATAATAATAATAATAATAATAATAATAATAATAAAAATAATAATAAAAATAATAATAAAGATAATAATAATAAATAACAATAATAATAACTTTCAATAATAAATTCAATAATGATATTGATGTTAAAAATATTAATGACAATATTTCTAATATGAATTGTAATGATAAAAATAATAATGACAATATATATAACAATATGAAAAGTAATAATACTAAAAAAATTTAATAATAATAATAGTAATCCCAAATTTTGTGATTTAGAGTTGGTGGTTAAATAAGTGGTTAGGTCGGATATTTTCTTGAGTATTTTGATAGCAAGTGATTTTTTAACATATTTAAGAAATATGGGAATTGTTGCTAATTCTTATATACTTTTTGGAAGTACGTTCCATTATTCAATGCCATTGCACGGTATAGATATCAAAGATTTGGTTAGTGTGTACTTTGTTTTACTTAGTGTGTGTGAGTTTGTGCTGAGCAAATTTAGTGTTCTTGTATTTTGGTTACGCATCATTAAATTTGTTAGTAACTCGCTTAACATTCCGTTTATGACTTTGAAAATTTGGGTAATCATTGTAGGAGTGAACATGTCTTGCAGTTCGAGTATGGATAATTTTTTTGAAAAGTGGGCTTGTACGTTCATAGTAATTGCGTGGTCCAGATAATATGAATTATTTTCTTATTTAGTGTTATTAAAGGTTGCAGAAGGGGTATACACTTGCACATCTCCATACCGGTAAATTATATAGTATGTGTGGGTTAAAAATGCTGTGATATAGGTTTTTTAACACATATTTTAGAATAAAGTTTTTTTTTTTATCTTTAGTAATATACGAGTTTGCTAATAAGATTATTTATGTGTTTTTTGAAGAAAAGTTTCTCATCGAAAATAAATACTCATAATTTTGTAGCTGTGGTTTAATTTATAGTTGTATCTCCTGTCATGATATTTAACTTTATAGGAGTTTATTATGTTTGTCATGATTAAGTATTGTGTATTTTGCATGTTAAGAAAAAGCCTGTTTGCC
>SEYY01002501.1:57500-65000 GCA_009176605.1 Armadillidium nasatum
CATCAGATAGGATATAAATGAATTTTATTAAGTATTTGATTTTCTTTTTCTTTCTCTAAATTAAATAGAGAATTTTTATATAAATTTAAAGGATAAATTTGTAGTTAATAACACTCTTTTACATTGCATTAAGTACAATAATTTAAACATCCTTATCATTGTTTCATTTTCTATTATATATATATATATATATATATATATATATATATATATATATATTATATATATATATATATATATATATATATATATATATATATATATATATATATAGCTTTAGTTTTAATTTTTATTCTAATCTCCCTTTTTATCAATTTAGACATTCTTTGTCCTTTCATTCTAAAGCAACGAAGAGTCACTTTCTTCATTCCTTTTTCACGAAGGAAAATCCTAAAGTAATTTTAGTCTTTCTCTTTAAAAAGTATTTCTTTTTAATCCGTTTTTAATGAAAAGGGTTTTCTTCTTCTTTATTGCGATCCTTCATCTATGAAACCTTTACGAAAAATATATATATATATATATATATATATATATATATATATATATATAATATATATATATATATAATATATATATATATATATATATATATATATATATATATATATATATATATATATATATATATATATATATATATATATATATATATATATATATATATATATATATATATATATATATATATATATATATATATATATATATATATATATATATATATATATATATATATATATATATATATATCCTCCTGGTGGGGAATGGCAGGAGACCTACCAAATTCCACTGGAGTTGGAAAAAACCTATCTTGGTCGAAGGTGGCCGACATGTCCAGATACACGGCATTTCAAAGTATGCAAGTCAAAGGAAGTTAGGAAAACAGATAACGGAAGTGTGTTCCAGACTTTACCAGTAAAGTATAGGCAAGATTGAACATAGTGGTTAAGTCTGGGGTACGAGAGTTGGACAGAGAAACGATGAGACTTAAGAGCTCTTCTCAGTGGAGGTGGTATGCGAAGAGAGAGTCCAGAAGAGCAGTGTCTGTTGTAGTAGCGGTAGTAAAGAGAGAGTGACGCAACAATTCGAGGGACAGAAAGAGATTGTAGATAATTAGTAAGAGCAGGAGAGTTGGTGAGACGAAAAGCCAAGGCTCCACCTTCTCAATTAAGGAGAGTTGTATGAGTGAAACCTCTCCAGATATGTGAAGCATACTCCATACTGAGGGGAAAAACACCCCTATACAGAGCAAGCAACTGGGGTGGCGTGAAGTAATTCTGAAGTCGCCTCAGAACTCCCAACTTCTTGGAAAATTGTTTAGAAAGAGAAGTAATGTGAACTTTCCAAGAAAGATCACGTGAAAACGAAACGACGAGAATATTAAGAGCAGTTGAAAGTTTGAGTTTTGTGTTTTCAAAGAAGTCATCATAGTTGGGTTTAAGTTGTGTTGAGTGAAGAGATGG
The DNA here is from genome assembly GCA_009176605.1 of Armadillidium nasatum. Lineage (NCBI taxonomy): Eukaryota > Metazoa > Arthropoda > Malacostraca > Isopoda > Armadillidiidae > Armadillidium > Armadillidium nasatum. The sequence goes on from SEYY01002501.1 coordinate 58,964, forward strand.
AGGAATTGAGTTTTTTAGACATTGAAAGCAACCATGATTTCTCTGCCCCAAATTCAAATACGTGAAAGATCATATATATATATATATATATATATATATATATATATATATATATATATATATATATATATATATATATATATATATATATATATATATATATATATATATATATAGTGCACGTGTGTGTGTGTTTTGACAGCCATTTGATGCTAATGAAGAATTACACTGGTCAGCAAAAATGTACTTTAAAATTTTTCCATTTCTCATAATAGGTGAACTACTCTAATTTTGGGTCAAGAAAAACGAATATGACATTAGATTATGTTTATTAGCTCTAGATTTTTGAGATATAGTAATCTCAAATAGAAATACTAAAAATGCACTTTGAAAACCTTTCCTTTCTCAAAATAGCTAAAGTGCCCTAATTTCTGGTAAAGAAATATGAATGTCACATTAAATTTTGTTTAATAGTCCTCAATCTGGTTTTATGGATACGTAAAACCTCAAATAAAAGGGCTTAATGAAGTGTACGTCTTCTCTTTGGTAGTAGCTTGTACTTCTTTTCTGGAACCTCTCTTGTCATTACCCAACAGTAGTATTGCGATGACCTTCAAGCCTTCGCAGATCTGCCACTAATGGTCGGTGTACTAAATTGCTTTCAGCAGTGATTTCATATTTTCATATGTTTCTTTCATGTGGACATCATGACCTATAGAAAATGAATGGAGAGAATTGCCATTGTGTAACAGTACAACTTTTAATTTTAGCTTTGACGAGTCTATGAATAGTCTCCAGGCCTAAGGTCTGTACTCCAAATGTAAAGCTTTCATCAAACCAGTCACATTACAGCAGGCAGAAAGTGTATTTTCCGTTCTAAAGTACTAACTCAAATCTTTTTGTCGAGTCCTGTACAGAGACACTTTAACATTAGGCAGTAGAAGATTCAGTTGTTGAAGCCTTGATGCCAGAATCTCTGCTTTGTCTTTAGATAGGTCTAAATCTAGAATTAAATCATTTAGTTCAGCTTGACTGAACCTTTGTTTCTCACTCGATAGTTCCGTTTTTGGTATAAAATCAGGATCCAGTGATGGAGGAAGCAGTGATTTTTCCATTTCACAGTCTTCGCCTATATGTGACTGCTGAGTATACTCTTTTCGAGGAAGTGGTACAGGTAAACTATCTCCATGTAGTATTGGTCGAATGGCTGACGGGATGTTGGGGTATTCAAGTCTACTTTTTTCCTAACATGCCATGTTAGAGGGGAGGTATCATGCAGAAATATCAATCATTTACGTGATTTGAAGGCTCTCTCCAAATCATTGGGACAGCAAATGACATAGAATGTACATTTTTGCTCAACCATCCACGTAGTTTCACAGCACAAGAATTACAGACAATATGCTGAGTCCAAGGCTTGTCCTGATCCCCTAACTGGATAAAAAAATAGCGGCGATATGTTGTCTTTATGGTTGGACTAATCGACGTTCTTGGGCAGAAAATGTCACCTCACCACAAACAAAACAAAAATTGTCAGCAGTTTTTACAATTACGTGGCATCCTGGATTCAAAATGAAATCACAAAAAAAATATATAATATATATATATATATATATATATATATATATATATATATATATATATATATATATATATATATATATATATATATATATATATATATATATATATATATATATATATATATATACATATATATATATATATATATATATATATATATATATATATATATATATATATATATATATATATATATATATATATATATATATATATATAATATATATATATATATATATATATATATATATATATATATATATATATATTTTTTTATTTATTTATAGATCTCTTTATGAAAATACGTCAAAAGATTTTCTATATTTATTTATGCATTTGCAAATATTCAATTTTCTTATTTCTAATTTTCTCCTCATCTTGGCCTCACCTTACTTGTATTGAAGAGCGATGTTGTCGCGACTCCAATTCTTGCAAAATGAGCTTGAGTCTTTTGGCTCGTAGCTTGGTTGTTGCTCTTTCCCTCTGCTTTTGGTTTTCGGATTTTTTTTTACTTCTGCTTGTGATCTTAAGTCAGTCTTGAATCTAATGTCTTTCTAAGTGGTTACAATGCGGCTTTTATTAGTTTGGTGAGACTTTTGCAAGAACTTGCAAGCACATTTTTTGACAAATATTTACAAATGTTTTTAACTCTTCGAATTTAATTTTAATACATTTAAGTAACAGTTTTCTTGTTACTTTTTGACATACAAATATTTACATGAGTATTTCAAGTAACTATATATATATATATATATATATATATATATATATATATATATATATATATATATATATATATATATATATATATATATATATATATATATATATATATATATATATATATATTATGTGAGAGGACCTATTTGAGGTAGGTGCAGGAGGTCCCTACATTTTTGCTGTAGCGAAGGGGGATAGATCAGGAGGCTGGGTGTTTTTCAATTTCCCCTTGTGGAATGGCGACTGGTAGTCGTGTGGTAGCCACCACTTCTCTTCAGGCCTGTGGAACGTCTGTAGCCTCAGATGGAAGGCTACTTTAAAGGAGGAACCACAGTCGAGGGCAAATGGGCTGCCAAACTGGGTTTCCTTTTTGGTAGCAGAGGCGTTGGAACTTCTTCTTCTATGGGACGTCTTCTTCTGCTGTTGTAGACTTCTTTTGGGCTTCTGCTTGGGACATCTTCTTCTGGACAGTTTGGTTGTAGTGGCAGTTTCTTCTTAGGCTCCTTGGATAAAGTGAAAGTTTACTACTTATTCTATACCTTCTGAAATTATCTCAATATTTGGGAAGGTGTAAGAAAAGTAGATGGTTTTCCACTTTATTTATTATTTTTAACAAAAATGTTGTACAAAGTTACCATTATTAAAGTTTTACAAATTTACATTGAAATAGTATACAAAATCTTATTTATTTAATTTAGAAAACATTATTTTATAATATATTTAAATTTTACACATAAAAGTACATTATAATTGAAATTATGACATAAACATTTTTTTAATTAAAAATATAGTACAATATAATATAAAATAAATATATTTTTACATTCTATAATAGTTTCTCATAATGGTTTTACCTTAATTCAAGTTTGGCGTTAAAATGGTTTTGGCGCGAAAATGAGATCAAAAAAGGCGCCAACAGTACATTAAAAATTTGTTATGGTAATAATTTGCAATTTACATTATATTTTAAATGTTTTATTTTTTAAATTCATAGTTTATATTTTTATACATTAATTACAATTACTTTTATCACAAAAAGAAACTTGGTTTTTATTTATCACTGGTTTTACCTGTTTTTTTCTTATTTAAAACAAAATTAACACTTTCACAAGTTAACGCTTTAAAATACTTTCTTTTTAAAAAAAACGTTTTTTTGTATATTTGGGTAACTTTTAAAAGGGCATATATATATATATATATATATATATATATATATATATATATATATATATATATATATATATATATATATATTTATATATATATATATATATATATATATATATATATATATATATATATATATATATATATATATATATATATATATATATATATATATATATATATATATATATATATATATATATTATATATTATATATATATATATATATATATATATATATATATATTAATATATATATATATTAATATTAGGGATGGAGCGATACCAAAAATTTTTACCGATACCGATACCGATACCATACTAAAAATTACCAGATACCGGTATCGGTAAAAAATATGCCGATACTTCACCGATACCGATACCGATACGATACTTTACTCTTATCCAAAAAATTTACCGATACCGATACCGAAAGGTCATACCGATACCGATACGATACCGGTATCGGAAAATATGCCGATACTTGCCGATACCGATACCGATACTTTCACTCCATCCCTAATATATATAAATATTATAATATATATATATATATATATATATATATATATATATATATATTTATATATATATATATATATATTTTTTTTTTTTTTTTTTTTTTTTACACATCACCACCACTCACGGGCAAAGCCCTATTCAAGGAGGGGGTGTTAAAAGAATAAAAATAAAAGGAAATAGAGTACAAAATCCAGAAAATAAAAACCACCCCTACAGTACCCACCTAACGCAAATTTCTCAGGTGGGCGCAGACGCGGGCTTTAAAGAAATTGAGATTAAATGCAGAGGGAAATACAGAAGATGGAAGAGAGTTCCACAAGAACAGAGTTGGCAGGAAAGAAAGAGGCACCACAGCGGACAAGCCTGGAGTTGCCTATGTCCACGCAAAATTGATGCGCGGACATTGCACCCTTGTGCTGCGAGGACGCGTAAAGGTGGAGGTACACGGGTGGATAGTTCACTCGAGCATTTGCCACTGTAGTACCTATAGAAAAGTGACAAGGCACCAACATCACGTCGCAAAGATAAAGAATCAAGAGAATTAGAAAGAGCGGGACAGTTTATAAGTCTTTTAGCCTTTGACTCAACCCTATCCAAAAGACGGGTGAAACCTGAGCCACCCCAGATATGAGAGCAGTACTCCATACAAGGGCGGATGAGACCCTTGTATAATTGGAGTAACTGCGAGGAAGAAAAAATTCCCGCAGTCTAAACAGAACTCCCAGCTTCTTTGAGGCCGCCCTAGCAACCATTGTGATATGAGGTTTCCAAGACATTTTTTGTTTATGTGAAGGCCAAGGATGTTTATATTGTCAACAGGAGAGACGGGAGAACCATCGAAAGAGATAGAAAAGTTAGGAGGTGTCTTTGAGAGAGAGATTTCTAGAAGTTGAGTTTTTAAAGAGTTGAATTTCACAAGGTTGAGACGACCCCACTGGGAAATTCTATCCAGATCTGCAAGAATGGAATCGGAAAATGAAGACGAGAGGCAACTCTAGATGCAAAGGAAGGAGCAGATTTGAAATGAGTAGAAGAATGGAGGGTTGAGTCATCGGCATAGGAATGTATAGGGTTAGATGAACAGCTGAGAAGATCATTAATGAAAAGTAAGAATAGAGTAGGAGACAAGACAGAACCCTGAGGAACACCACTGTTGACAGGATAGGAAGAAGAAGTCGCTCCATCAACAACAGCCGAAATGGAACGATTAGAAAGAAAACTAGACATAAGTAAGCAAAGAGAAGGAGGAAACCCAAAGGAGGGGAGCTTGGAAAGCAGTGACGCATGCCATACCCGGTCAAACGCCTTAGATATGTCAAGCGCCACCACGCAAGTCTCCCCATGGTCCCTAAGGGCAGAAGACCATAGATCTGTGAGATAGGAAAGTATATCACCAGTAGACCTCGAACGACGAAAGCCATACTTGATGATCAGAAAGAAGGGAATGAGATTCCAGATGATCTAAGAAGTGAGAGTTAAGAAGGGTTTCAAAGATCTTAGACAGAATACAAGTAAGAGCTATAGGGCGATAGTTGGAAGGATCAGAGCGGCTACCTTTCTTCGGAATAGGTTGAACTAATGCGCGCTTCCAACACTGAGGGAAAGTACTAGTATTGAGGCATAGAGAGAAAAGTTGAACGAGGGACGGAGCCAGCTCAGAGGCACACTCCCTTAAAACTCGGGGAGGAATGCCATCCGGGCCACTTGCCTTCCTAACGTTCATAGACTTCAGAAGCCCATGCACCTGGTCAAATGAAATCACAGGCAAAGGCATGGGACCTCTGAGAGGAGAAGAAGTAGGAGGAGGATTGCCGGAGTCGTCCAGGGTAGAATTAGAGGAGAATAGGAGGCCGAAGAGATTAGCCTTTTCAGTTGGAGAGTTAGCAACAGAACCATCAGAGCGAATAAGAGGAGGAAAGGAAGATTTACAGAAATTGTTGGAGATGTTTTTGGCAAGAGGCCAGAAAGATTTTTCAGTAGGAGAATTTAGGAGCTCAGCACACCTTCGTTTGGTGAAAGTCTGCTTTGCTCGTCGAAGAATATC
>SEYY01002501.1:75000-77500 GCA_009176605.1 Armadillidium nasatum
GAAACAAATCCTGTTTCGTAAGTAAATAATCCTGTCTTCTTATATTAATTCCTTGATATTTAACACATCAGTTCAATAGAAGTAAAAGATTATCGTTCATTATGTTGGACATTTTAGCTAACTTTATCTTTTAAATCGTCTTATTTTTTAATGTCCATTAAGGTTACAATGATATGTTTCATAGACACGCATTCCCATTATATATTCCTCTCATTCGTTTCTAAAGATGATAATCATTTATTTTTTTTATTATTATTATTATCATCATTATTATCACCTTGTTTATCCTCATAATTAATATAATTACCTTTATAATTATCATCAGAATTATCCTCGTAATTTTTATTATCACCATCATTATTATTATTATTATTATTACTATTATTATTACTATTATTATTATTATTATTATTATTATTATTATTATTATTATTATTATTATTATTATTTTTATTATTATTATTATTATTATTATTATATTTTTATTATTTTAAACTGCAAATATGAACTTTTATTTCCTTCTTAATAGAAAAGATAGCGAAAAAGTATATACGTTCTTAACGACACAATTGCTGTCTAGAAATTTAACTTTTAAAAGTAGACGATTCAATTCTGTCTGTCACTGATACAGTTTTGTAAATATTTTCTTTGAGAATTATTTATCCTTTGTTTAGGATTGCATTTCCATATGTTGTTTCTCAAAATTATCTCAAGTTTTTGTAAGAATAAAGTATTTTTTTTATGTATTGTTTATGTAATATATATATATATATATATATATATATATATATATATATAATATATATATATATATATATATATATATATATTATATATATATATATATATATATATAATATATATATATATATATTATATATATATATATATATATTATTATCTAGTATGTATTATTGTTTCCTCTACAAATTTACTTTAAGAACAAAAAGATTTGAAATATTTTTTCCAGAATTAAATTAAAGCTGTCAACAAAACTGCCTCAGTATTAACGCGATGTGCTATTTCTTTGTATTTTTATTTTCCATTTTTTAATCACTTTTTAATACATTTTTCAGTCACGTGTAGTTTTGAAAAATGTTGAGAAGCTTACAAAAATATTTTACCTTATCTTAACGAAGAATAGAATGTTGAGCAAAGCAATGATATCAGGGTGCCTTATCTACATATCACAGGAAACATGGTGTTTGCGATGCATATAAATTTGTTTAAAATTTCAGATTATTATTAAAAATAATACACTTTCTTTGCCTCACAGTTACAATCAGTTTGAGAGGCTAAGTTAATTTAAAGAAATGCATGAAAAAGTTTGTTATCTCGCATTGTTCTCTTCTCTGTAATCTTTGCTATTGAAATTATTGTGAGGGGCAAAGAGGGTATACGAATGTTATTAATTAATTCAAGGCTTTTCAGAGTAGCTACCCTGTTCTGATATAAACGACAGGGAAAATGTGATGTAAAATTATATATATATATATATATATATATATATATATATATATATATATATATATATATATATATATATATATATATATATATATATATATATATATATATATATATATATATATATATATATATATATATATATATATTATATATATATATATATATATATATATACATATATATATATATATATATATATATATATATATATATATATACATATATATATATATATATATATATATATATATATATATATATATATATATATATATATATATATATATATATATATATATATATATATATATATATATATATATATATATATATATATATATATATATATATATATATATATATATATATATATATATATATATATATATATATATATATTATATATATATATATATATATATATATATATTATATTTAATTTTATTATAGAAGAATAATTATTTTGTTTTCATCCAAGATCACGCAAGATTGGTTTGAATTGATTTTGGAATATTTTTTGCAGATACTTCTCGCTGGCGTACGAATAATATTTTTTAGTAATATTTTTTTGTTGGAATTTTCATTCCTTTACTTTTAAGAAATTCTAAAACCATAATTCCATCAGTAACAAAGATATTAGCTTTTAATTAAGACCTTTCTTGATGAAGGGAAAAGATAATATTATTCACTGCTACTAAAGAATAGTGTGTTTGAGTTACAGGCTTAGAAATGCAGCATACTCCAAGAAAAGTAATTTAAGATATTCAAACAGACCAAAGATTATATTGATGAATATGCAGTCAAAAAGTGTCCATAAAAAGTAAAATAATTACAAAAAAAAGCTAGTTGATGGGCAGGATACTTTTAAAAGAATTTCACGGTGAAATGAACTTCATGCCATATTTTTTATTACTACAAAAAAAAAAAGCAATAATTTAAATATAATAATAAAAAAAAAAATATTGGGTAACAATTAGGAAGTGCATGGTGGTGTAGAAAGCTTTAATTTGAAAATTTTACTAATAAAGTA
>SEYY01002501.1:80000-82224 GCA_009176605.1 Armadillidium nasatum
AATGATTTTCAAATTCTTCAATATTTTCTTTATTGAAAAATTTTACATCTAGGAGTTCTTTAATTCTATCTGTATCTGCGTTAATGAAACAAAGGTTTTGTTGTTCCCCATTTCTACATCTTTGGAGTTCTTTAATTCTATCAGTATCTACATTTACTTTATGTTTATTACTTTTTTCACGACAGTAGGGTTGCATCCTACTAACTTTTTTTTTGATTTCATTAAACCTATCTTCGGAAAATTTAGGTTCTGTGGAGTCCATCTCATCTGAATCATCATCTGAATCATCATCATCTGAATCATCATCATCTGAATCATCATCATTTTCAAAATTTAGTCCTTTAATCAAATTATATCAGCTAGCTTAATTATTCCTTTTTGAATATCTATATAGTCATTAATTTTTCTAAAAAGATCTTTTAATTCTTCGATATTATTACTTGTAAAGGTTTCTAAATCTAAGAGTTCTTTCATTCTTTCAGTATATTTCTCATTATTTTTTGAGAGTTGATTTTGTAAAGCGTTCATTTATTATAGAGAAAAAAAAGTTTATGAAAAATTAATTTGATGATAATCTCCACCAATATATTGCATTTTAAGATCGCTTTCATTTAAAAATTTAATTTCCTTATCATTCAAGAGATTAACATATCTTCTTGGAAGGAACACATGTGTTACTTCATCCTCTCCTATACGTAGAATTGCAAATATTGCGGGACCATATTTTGTATTTATTTTTCTAAGTTCAATAACTTTGTAAGTCACTTCTTTCATTAAATTAGATAATTTTGTAGTCTGTACATAATCAGTTGAATAGTTCAAAATTTTTAATAGTTCTGATTTGTTTTCCATCTATTTATTATAGAGAAAAAAATGTTTTGTTTAAAAGACATTATCTCTATGTGTTCATCCAATTTTCAGCATCAAAGTTATCAAATCCATCAAAGTCACCAATATCACCAAAGCCATCAAAGTTACCAATATCACCAAAGCCATCAAAATTACCAATATCACCAAAGCCATCAAAACAATTACCAATATCACCAAAGCCATCAAAGTTATCGTTAATTATAATATTTTCTCTAACTATATTTTCTTCAATATTGTTATGATTTTCTTTGAAAACAAGTTCATCCTCATTTTTTTCTTTTTCGTTATGCTTAATTTTTCCCATTTCACCATCATTAATTTTTTTATCATCCTTTTCTTCTTCTTCCTCCATTCCAAAACCATCTGTTACACTATATATATTTTTATCATCTTTATTATCACTTTCATCAAATTCAACTACTTCATCTCTTAACATAATATTTTTATTAACTAAGTCATATCCTATGAAAACTTGAACAACATGCATTTTTATATTATTAGTGTCAACATTTGCTTGAATCTGAATAATATCTCCTTCATGAATACGAAGATCATTAATTCTGATTTTATTGAAAAATTCATCTCCATATTTATCTAAAGGTAAAGAATGTTCATTTCCATTAATTAGTAGTTTTACGGATATGTGCTGATCTATATCTTGCGAGGTTAATATGATTGTATCGATAAATCCATCATAAGGCATGACATAACCAGTTTTCTTAGATGCCGCTCCTTTCATCCCTAAAACGAATGGAAACTTCCCAGCTTCTAGTTTCGAATTAGTTTGAAAAATGATTGTTTCATAAGCACATATTTGTAAATTATTATTCCTATTTTTATCTAACGTTGAAATCTGTTTATTTAATCGTTGCTAAAGCGCTCTCAAAACCTTCTTTCATTATAACATTATTGTGAATATCAAAGAGTTGAGATTTCATTTCTTCAACAAATTTTTTAATATGATCATCTTCAGATTGTAATTCAGTTATTGATTTATTCATATTTTCTGTTCGTCTTAACGTTTCATCAACCTTACTTCTTATTTCCTTTACTAAATTATCAGTATAAATTTTTGTAGTAACATCGTTTTTCTCTTGAGGAAAAGCTACATTTGCTAGCCTTTTATCTTCAATATCAAAATTACCTTCTTCATCTAAATATTTAAATCCAATTCCAAACAATCCTGGTGGTCCTGGTGGTCCTGGCGGACCTCGAAATCCTCGAAGACCTTGTACGCTTTCAGGTCCGCTTCCAAAGATGTTAACACTCATTTATTATAGAGAAAAAAAAGAATAGAATGGAAATTTATATTTAATACAGTTAATGCATAAAGAACTGTTAGACATAAATGACC
>SEYY01002502.1:2500-5000 GCA_009176605.1 Armadillidium nasatum
TATATATATATATATATATATATATATATATATATATATATATATATATATATGTAAATGGTTAGATAGATAGGTGCATGCATGCATGCATGCATACATACACACATTCATACATGCATACATACATACTTACATACATACATACATACATACATACATACATACTTACATACATACATACATACATACACACATACATACATACATGCTTATATATATATATATATATATATATATATATATATATATATATATATATATATATATATATATATATATATATTGGTTATTTTTTTAACAAGCTGATACGGAATGGTGGGTGCTACCCCTTACGGACCGGCTGGGTTAACGTTTCCTTGAGTAGGTGTGGGGTTATAGGATATGATGTGATATATTTATATATATATATATATATATATATATATATATATATATATATATATATATATATATATATATATATATATATAAGAAATAATGTTTGTTCTTGAAGACTTGGACGCTAAACTTGAGAAGAGGAGAAGAAATAGAGACAGAGTACCTACTATCCCTGTTATATAAGAGTACGAAAAAATGTTAAAAACAGTAGATGAATATTGTAATTCTGAGAATTATGTATTAGTAGCGAATATATAGTTTAAAGTCCCTTTCACCGCATCTGTAAATAGAGGAATAGTATAATGCATGTGCTGAAGTATACTTTATTAAAGAATTATGATGTATCCGTAGACATACTATACTAAGGTTAGGTTGTGTTCCAACAGGAAAGGTTACATTTGTTAGGTAAACAATATTAATTTGTTTGGTAAGACCTTCGAAGTTAAATTTGTTAGGTTACTATGTTTAGGAGTGATGAGAATAAAATATATTAGTTTGAAAATATAAAATGTACGCTTATTGAAACATAAAATAGCTATGTAATGTTGAGTTTTGTATATTACTTCTAAAACATGCTTCGTATGTTCTGTGAAACATGTTGAAAGAATGCTAACTTTTGTATTTAACTATACTCCATACCTAAACATATAAATTACGATCGAGATTATAACATGAAAATAGTTGGTATTTCATGTTTAATATGAAATATTTACCTCGTATTTGAAATATGTTAACTTGAAAATGTATGAATAGCTAATGTTAGTAAAGAATACAGCTCGTAACAGTTCAATACATGAAAATAATTCTTTTTTCATGTATATATATATATATATATATATATATATATATATATATATATATATATATATATATATATATATATATATATATATATATATATATATATATATATATATAAACGGAGTTTTGAAGCAGGTGTATTCTTTGATCAGTCTTTTGATAAATAAAAATGCTATGTATATATGGTTTTTCGTCCTAGCTGATTAGAATCATTGGTCATTCCGCTATTTTAAAGAGCATTTTTTCCAGGTGTATTGTTTCCTTACTTTCACATTTTAAGTAGAAGTAATTAGGTAGTAATGTATTCTTTAGGTAATGCTTTAAGTTTGTGGTGGAATGGGTAGCACTTTATCCTAAAAAGTGACAAAATACAGCCAGTGAATAATTATTGTGGTGTACTTCTGATTTGTAAATTGTTGGAATCTTTCCTTACTTCACCCTCTCTCTCTCTCTCTCTCAATATATTCTCTCATTAGAGGGTATAAAAGGTTTGCTTCATACGGGACAGGCTTGTATTCATCTTGAGTTAAACTGTGTTACTCTATACTGTTACTGGTATATATATATATATATATATATATATATATATATATATATATATATATATATATATATATATATATATATATATATATATATATATATATATTTATATTTTTTTTTTTTTTTTTTTTTTTTTTTTTTTTTTTTTTTTTTTTTTTTTTTTATATAAAAATAATAATAATAATAAAATAAAAACATGATTGAAATTGAATTTCTACATTATATTTTGTCTCACGCTTTAAGGGAATTAGGTAAGATATTTCTTATCCTCATGTGTGTGTGTGTGTTTATGTGTGTGTGTGTGTGTGTGTGTGTGTGTGTGTGTTGTGTTTGTGTTTGTGTTTGTGTTTGTGTTTGTGTGTGTGTGTGACGGCATGTGCTAACAGTCTAAATTAGTTTAAAAAAATTTTTATTTTTTTTATTTTTTATTTTATTGCAGATGACGTAGAAGCTGTAATTAGCCATCTTTTTGTTCACAGGACTATCTCACCGGATTCCTTGCTCCAGGCACGTCTGAAGTAAGTGTACATATATATATATATATATATATATATATATATATATATATATATATATATATATATATATATATATATATATATATATATATATATATATATATATATATATATCGTATGCATTATTCAGGGGTATGAATGGAAATAAGGGATAATATTAATGTCTGAAAATATTTTTTTTCTTATTGTAGATTGATATCGGGGCAATCAATTCTTCAAAATTTAGCTACGGCCACTTTAGTTTCTACACCCCCCGTTGC
>SEYY01002502.1:10000-20000 GCA_009176605.1 Armadillidium nasatum
AAATTAAAAATACCAGGCGTAGGATTTTGATATAAATATGAAATTTTTGTCAGAGAAAAGTGATTTAAATTCATTTTTTAACAACTTTATGCATAAAAAGTATAAATTAATAAAGAAAATAAGGATTAAATGCATTTTGCAACTGTAAATATTTGGGTACGATATTTTTTTTCACGCATCGCTATTATATAAAATATGGGCTCTAAAATTGGAGTCCTAAATTTGGCCAACTTGTTAGTTTTTAAATAATAAGACAGATGTGGCAACTTACAAAAAAAAGAATGCCAAATTTCAATTGCATTTTTTATGAAGCTGCTAGTTTGTCTTCCGATTATTTTTGGCAACTTGGAGATTAGTTTCGAATATTGAAAATATTTGATTGTTGCTAGATCTGTCCTTTTACGTACAGTTCATAAATAATATAAACAGACAAGATAAAACAGCCTTTTATAGTATCATGTTAAAGGTAGTTGTGTTTTTTTTTTCCTTGTGAAAGAAAAATTACCGGATTTATTGTTTTTTTTTTTGTTCGATATATATATATATATATATATATATATATATATATATATATATATATATATATATATATATATATATATATATATATATATATAAGCCAGACTTCTGTTTGAGCCAGCTACATATTTAAAAAAACTACTTAACGTACGTAAAAAAGGATTATATTTTTAGGATCCTTGATATTAGGTAAGAAACATTGGGAAATAAAAAATAAATCTTATAATAATTTTATTACGTAAGTAAAGTTTACTTTTTTATAACGCTGGAAAGAATCGTACGTCTGGCAATGTCACTTTTTTTAAAATAAATTTTCCTAAATTTGAATAATTAAAATTTTGCTAATGACTAACAAAATTGTAAAACATGTTAAATATATATATATATATATATATATATAATATATATATATATATATATATATATATATATATATATATATATATATTGAAAGGGAATCCCTTTCATTGGTGGCAGCGTACGTGGGACAGTAATCCGTTGGGACTGTAATAGTAATAAAAATTCGTTGGGACAATCCCTTTCATTGTTGGCAGCTAATAGGATTTATTCATTGAGATTCTGGGAATCCCTTTCATTGGTACCAGCTAGTGGGCTTATAGATAGACCTGTTTAATTTCGTTGGGACATTGATTAAAATTCAAGGGAACATCTCCTTTCATTGGTAGATAGTCGACGGGACATTCTTTCATTGCTGGTGAGCACTATGTTATCACTATTCATTAATAACATCCATTGGGACTGTATAAGTAATTGTAATTCGTTGTGACATATTTCATTCTTGAAATATTTAATTTTTCACTCAATGATAATATTTTGTTCATTATCAAAACCAAACTCGTTTTAACAAGGTGGCTATAGAAAATTAAATTCTGACGTCAATCCAAAGGCAAATATGGCTAGATCCAAATTTGAAAGGCTCTGCTAAAAAAAAAAAAAAAAAAAAAAAAAAAAAAAAAAAAAAAAAAAACTGTATTTGGTGTCTAAAGTAAAGAGTCACACCCTCTACTGAATAATTAGTGCTTTAAATAGAAGTCCCGTTAAAACATAAAATTTATTGACAAAATAAAAGTAATTAATAGAATAAAAATATCACTAATTAAATTTTTTTTGCAAAATATTGGTAATATGGTCATGACCTCAACAATCCTGGATGTATCTTCATTCCTTGTATTATTTACCTTGACTATTTGGCAAGCACTTTATTTAATTAATAATGTAATAACTAGAATATTAGAAATTATGAATTGAATTCTGATAAGTGTGAAAAAATCAGTAATTTAGAAATTTTATTGAGGTAGTTTAGCCAGAAGAAAATCAATTCAATCTACTGTATTGTAAGATGATTATCAGCTATTAATCTTTTGAAGATTATTACTCTTTTTGAACCAATCAATTCTTTCGTGAAAAAGACGAATAAAAAGAACATACCACTTAAAGATCACGAATGGATACAGAATCAAATATTCCTAATAAAACACTTTCAATATTTAAATTTAGCACTTCAAGGAAGAAACAAAGTTTTTTTTCAGGACTTGCCAGATCGCTTTTCAGTTTTCAATATTAAATAAAGTTTTTTCAGAACACGTCTCCATTTAATAACCGATATGTAAATTTGGTGAAATATATCTATATCTCAAACTATATCCACTCCCAGAGTAGGCTCGTTAGCCTGTCAGTTGGGCAAGAATTGCTCTCCATCTTTTTCTGTCCTTCAGAACGCCACCCTCCATCAATTCTCTCATCTGAGGAATCTGATGTCTTCTTAGCGAGTCTTCCACTTAATCCTTCCATCTCTTCCTGGGTCTCCATCTTGGTCTAGCACCCTCAGGCTTCCTCTCCCATATTCTTCTGGCCAATCTTCTCTCCTACATTCATTTCACGTATCCCCACGATCTCAACCTTGCTGCATTTTTTTGCCAATCAGAGACCTACCTTTACATACTCTCTGATTCTCTCGTTTCTAACTCTATCCATTCTGATTTTTCCTGCAATAGTCCTTGGAATATTCATTTCTGCTGTCTGTATTCTATTTTCCTCTTTCGATGTCATACTCCAAGTCTCTGCACAATACAACACTATTGGTGTCAGAACTCCTTCAAAGATGACTCTTTTCGCCTCCACTCCCATCTGTCTGTCTTTTAAGACAGGGTACGCCGCTCTTACTGCTCTACAATATTGTTCAATTCTGCTTGTTATCTCCAGAGAATCTTCACTTCCTCCAAATATTCCTTCAAGATATTTATATCTTTCCACATTTTTTTCTCTCCTTCAATCTCCACCATCAATTCCTTTCCCTTCTCACGACTCACTGTCATAATCTCTGTTTAATCGACATTTATACTTAAACCTGTTTCTTTTAATTTGTTTGAGAAACATTACAACCTCTCTTAACTTATTGCCGTCTTCACTCCAACAATGCCAGATCATCTGCGTATGCTATACTATCTCCGTCAAGGACCTGAATTTCTTCCTCACTTCTCTTATTACGAAGTCCAAATACGCCACAAAGAAGATGGGTGACAAAACAATACCCTGCTTTATTCCAGTCATTGCACTAAGCCATTCTTTGTTCTCATACTCCGTTTTGATGAAACATTCATCGTTTTTATACATACTCTCCAAAGCATTCCTCAGCCCTCATCTCAACCCATAGCCTCTCTTCATAGCTTCCTTCTGGGTATTGATTATATATATATAAATATATATATATATATATATATATATATATATATATATATATTATATATATATATATATATTATATATTTATATATATTATATATATTTATATATATATATATATATATATATATATATATATATATATATATATATATATATATATATATATATATATATATATATATATATATATATATATATATATATATATATATATATATATATTATATATATATATATATATATATATATATATATATATAATATATATATATATATATATATATATATATATATATATATATATATATATATATATATATTATATATATTATATATATATATATATATATATATATATATATATATATATATATATATATATATGTTATTTCACCTCAGGTGAACAAAGGCCAGAGGCCTACTAGATTTTTATTTTAGGTATTTAGTTGAGTTGCAATTAAATTTTTTTTACCTTTTCTCAAAACAGTTTTATTAGGGGGGTAAAAAATCATGGAGGGGGTTTTTCGAACAGAATAAAAATTAAGCATATATATATATATATATATATATATATATATATATATATATATATATATATATATATATATATATATATATATATATATATATATATATATATATATATATATATATATATATATATATATATATATATTCCAAGTCACAAAGGAAATAGAAGGGAAAAATTTGCGCGTGAATGGATCAAATTTTGTTTTCTGAGGAATGAGTCAGTTTGGTTTGATGGGTAACATCATTGATTCCATTCATAAGAACCAGTGTTCGAGTCTCGGTCTCAATAGTTTTGGAAGTTTGATTTTCACTCAATAGATTGCGCAAAAATAATTCAGTGCCTTGCTGTCACGAGGGAATATATGTGTGTTTGTGTGTGAGTGGGATCCCAAATAAAACGTTTCTGTTTAATTCTTTGTTTTTGTTTTTTTTTACAATTATTTTCTATGTTAATTCAATTATTGTTAATGAAAGAATTTTTATGATGAGTTTATTGTGTATTTTTGACAAAATTAATTAAAAGTGAAAAACAATTTACTTGTTTCAAATAATCCTTCCCATTTTGAGATAATTATAGAAGGATTCCTAAACAGGTAACTTATACATTCACTTTATCTACATGCCAGAAGAAGTTGGAAGCAGCAGCCGTTCCAGAAGAAGCACCACTTCCTCCGAAAGAAGCAGCAGTTCCTTCATAAGAACCAGCTCCTCCAGAAGAAAGCGTCTAAAGAAGAAGCTGCTGATGCCTTTGTCTTCAAAGGATACCACAGTTTGGTAGTTTCTTTTGCCCTCTACTGTGGCTCCTCCCTTGAAGTGTCATACCTCCCAAGGCAGGCGTTGCAGTGGCTTAAATAGAAGTGGTGGCTACCACACGTCTACCAGTCGGCACATCGGTCAGCAAGAGGACACGGAGAACACCCAGCCTCCTGAAGATACCTCTCCGTCTTTACACCACCTAAGAGAAAATAGCATTGGTTCCCAACAAAACAGATGCCCCAGGACCACCTATAATGTTGATCCCCACACGCAGCGTACCCTCATCGTACATTGTTGACTTTCGTCAACATTGGCTCCCTATATATATATATATATATATATATATATATATATATATATATATATATATATATATATATATATATATATATATATATATATATATATATATATATATATATATATATATATATATATAAATATATATATATTTATATATTAGTCCTTTTAATCCCATATCACCGTTCAAAATTTTTAGAGTGACTTAAATTTCCCTATTTTGAGAAAGAGAGTTAATTTATGAGCTGTCTTTGGTCACTGAACTTTTTCATTTTTCCTTCCTCACACACACACGTACACAAACATATACAGGGTGCTTCATAAGTCATGATGCAAACTTCGACAATAAGACCTACACACGCCTAAAACATATTTGTGTCCGTAAATATAGGGGATAGTTTGGTAAATACCTGTACATGAGTTTGGGGTTGGTATGTGTGATTCTGCGTTCGAACTACGTTAAAGGTGAAGTGAAGGATGTTTTGGATATGTAACTACAACCAGACGTAACAATGAGAGACACGCAGGCGACAGTGCATCAATCCGACACAGCCACATGGAATACTTTTGGGTATCTGCAGCAAAAGTACGTTGCATGCACAGATAATGAATGGGTTATCATCACACTACAGTGGGTTAATAAGAAACTGCATATGCATACAAACTTTATTTACGTTATTTATAAGGTTAATTCTGTTATTTAGGTTACTATTACAGAAGATGTTCGAAATGTTCGAAATTTCGATGCAGCATCGGAGACATCTTTGCAGAGATTGGTGGATTCTTTCAAACGTTCCTACGGCATTGCGCAGTCGATTACAGGTGTCCTCAGTTCTGTGTAGTAGCTGTATCGAAATGTTCGGCGTACAGAATCGTTTTGAGATGCCCCAGATGGAAAAGTCCAATGGATTTAAATAGGGTGATCTTGGGGGCCAGGACACAGGACCTTCTCGACCAATCCAACGTCTGCGAAACTCGCGGTCCAGGTGACGATTCACAGGAAACAGAAATGGGCCGGCACACATCGTACATGAACCACGTACGACGACGTGTTTGAAGGTCAACGTCATCGAGCATGTCTTGTAATTCACTCCGCAGGAACCGGAGGTATATCTGCCCATTGAGATGTTCACGTATGATATGCGGTTCAAGAAGACGATCACCCACTAACCCTAACCACACATTCAGTGTAAACCGTTGCTGTTGGTGGGAGACATGTATTGAACGTATTGAACGGGGACTTGTGTTACACCATAGATTGGCATTGAAATGATTAACAATGCCGTCCCGACTGAATGTAGTAATTTCGTTAGAAAATACTATGCGCCTTAAGTGTTGTGGGTTTACTGCAAGTCCCCCTTCCATTCATTCATAGTAAGTCTGTCGTAGAGGAAAGTCGGCGTCATTTAGACCCTCCACGTGTTACAGGTGGTACAGATGCAGTAATTGTTCAAGTAATATTTGCCACACACTACTGTGACTGTCATGTTGCTTCTACTTAGCGAACCTCATTGTGGACATTTCCGGTGATTGTTAAGCCCTTTGTAAAACACCAAGATCCATATCTTGCGTTATGATTGATGGCCTTCCTGATGGTCGTCTATGTACGAAGCTGCCATGTTCAATGAGACGATGTTGGACCCTAGTGAACGTGCGGCCATCTGGTAGCGACGGTGTGGGAACGCTGCAACATACATGCATTCAACCATCCTAGCATTCCCGTCCGCTCTACCGTACATGTAATGTATGTCTGAATACTCATTTTTAATGTGTGATCCCTTCATTGACTACACAATGCAACGACACTTACGTAGTCCCCCGACGCTAAAAGCCTCTTAATACTTCCGGATACAACTGACATGACCCCATCCGAACTTGTCCTCATGTTACTGTTTTTACCTCACGTGGTCAATTACAATTACCTTTGTGTTAGTCTACAGCTATCTGTGTACGATAACCTAACATCAGCTGCTTCTGAATGTATGCTACGTGAGCGTGTCTGATTGGTGCACTGGTGACTACGAGTCCCAATTTGCTACTTTTGGTTGCACCTACAGTACAGAATGAGTATTATATACTAGGGTTATCCTTAAGGAATATTATTAAATAATACTGCTGACATGTACCGAAATAGGGTTATTTATGAATCATCGTTAGGTGATTTTTAAATTTGTTTCATAACCTATTAATCCACTAATATCTCCTTTACGGTATATTTTCAGCCCTATGTTTACGGAGACAAATATGTTTGTAGGCGTATAGTCAAATTTTGGACTAATGAAACACCCTGTATATATATATATATATATATATATATATATATATATATATATATATATATATTATATATATATATATATATATATATATATATATATATATATATATATATATACCGACACTATACATTATACCGACCCAAATGTATGATCCATTCGCACTATACAAAGTCTAAAAACATTTATATCCTTCGATGGCGAGCACCATTCCAGCGGAAAACTTAGAGACAAAAGACCAAATATATAGATATAAAAACGGTGAGCATATTCAGAAGAGGATAGAGTTTAACAGACCTTAGAGAATGTTTGAAAAAGGAGAATATCAATCAATCATCTTCTCATGTAGATAAGAGAAGGAAGCTGCACTAATAATTATAGTTCTGGATAGTGGGAATCGGTAAGAGAGCTCACCAAGTGAATCTAGATAACTGGAGGAGGAACGTAGTTGTTGTGAGAGCTATTTATCACCCAGGATGATGTTTTCAGTAGTCAGAACAGACAGAGAAAATGTTCCAATTTAGAGTTTATATATGAATGTAGATGTGCAGTTATGAAACAGAGCCTCTCTGCCTTTGACAGACTTTTGATGAAAAGAAAAAAAAACACGCTAATATAGAAGAGACAGAAGTCGAGGGTCTATAAATTAAAGAAGTGAGTAAGATAAGGAAAATGGTGGAGAGGAGACTAGTGATAAAAATGCATTGGTGCTGAAAAGAGGAAAAATAAAAAAAATTTGAGTGACGTAACAGATGTTATTGATATCATGGACGGAAAGGGTTGCTTTAGTGTATAACATTATATAAGAAGGAAAAAAACTGAAAGAAGCATTGAGGAAAAGGATAACAAAATTTGGGGAATGGAATAAAATAATTAACAAGTAAGGAACATTGAAATAATATGACAGAAATTGCTAAAGAAGTTTCAGAAAGAGTCCGCTAAACAAATACTAGAATAGAAAATATGTTTTTTAATTCCTTAAGCAAAATAGAATCGAATAACTTAAAGAGAAAAGACGAAAGAAAGGCAGAAATTGGTAATGATTTTAATTTAAGGCGAATGTTAAAATAATAATAATAATAATAATAATAATAATAATAATAATAATAATAATAATAATAATAATAATAATAATAATAATAATAATAATAATAATAATAATAATAAATAATAATAATAATAATAATAATAATAATAATAATAATAATAATAATAATAATAATAATAATAATAATAATAATAATAATAATAATAATAATAATAATAATAATAATAATAATAATAATAATAATAATAATAATAATAATAAAAGAAAATAGGCATATCCTGATCAGCTATCGAATAGAATTTTTAAAAGGCAATAGGAGTAATTTGTGCAATGGATCGAATACAAAGATTAGGGAAAAATGTTCAGAAGGTTAAATTCAAAAGCGTTTTAAAGGAAGTTGATAAGAGGCGGAAATGAGGAGTAACTTTCCGGATGAAGTACTTAAAGATGTGAAAACCGTAAGTCTAAAAGGGAAATATGTAAAATCTGAAGTGATAATATTGATGTCGACAATGCTGATGAAAGATCATGAAACTAAATTAATATCAGTAGGAGGGGAGTAATGACTTTTATTTCATAAAATAGATATATTATTACGCGAAAATTAAATAGGAATAATTTTCACTCATCATCTGTGGAAATCACTGGAGGGAAATATAGAATAAAATTTGAAAGTAAAATAACAAGTAAAATACAATTTTCGTTTCTGGTAAAGGTGGTTATAAGAGAAGATATCATCCTTGAAGGATGAACACGATAGAGCTATTTAGAATGCTTGAAAACGACATAAAGGAGAATGATGCATAGGATGTAATTTTAGTTAAAGAAATTATGTTGGAAGAAAATGAGAACAGTTATCGATCGTATTGTGTTGATATTCTACTGATCTACTTGACTGTGGTTACTGGTCTTAAAGAAAATGCTAGTTACAATTCTGATAAGAGGCCAAAGTTGGATAAAGAATTTGTAACAAAGTAGGGTATGAAGAACTTTAATATATCCACTATGTGAGCAATCTGAAAAGGCTAATAGGTAATGAGAGAAACTGTATGGAAACTCATATGACAGGAAGAATTATACAAATACTCATAAACTATAGTATGATTCTAGCTGTTCTAGAGCTATTCGCAGCAGGAACGCTACCTTCGTCTTCAGTATCTAGAAAATCGTTCCACGTATTTAGCATTCTAGAATCGCTTAAAATTTATTCTTCAAGATAATATAGAAACCCTATTTTCCTTAGAAAATCTAACAATCTCAAGCCTCAATCTTACAGACTCAAGTTAATTTTTTATTTTTTTACTATTTTTTGCGTTTTTCTCATTTTTATAATCTTTTTTATTATTTGTTATTTTATTATGGTTCTTTTTCTTATTATCATTGCTATTCCGTTTATTATTTTTTGGTTTTATTTTTGTAATTATTATTGATGCCAGTCTTATTATTTTAATTATTTTTGTTGTTGTTGTCATAATTATTGTCATTATTGTTATCATTTTATGGTTGATATTATTATTATTATTATTATTATTATTATTATTATTATTATTATTATTATTATTATTATTTTATAATTTTTGTTCATTTTATTGTCGGTATTGTTTTTTTATTCAAACATTTCTAACTTTAATTATTTTATCTTACTTTTAATTTTTATTCTGCTAATTATATGTATATGGGAGTGTTTTTATATTTTTTTGTTTTTTCTCATCAACCAACCAACTTTTTAAATTTTTTCCTGTCACTTCATTCCTGTCATTTTAATGTTTGCTCTGCCGTGAAGATGTTCTCATGAGTTGTGGTGTGTTTTTACTTAATAATTTTTTTGTTCTTTTGTAAAAATTTTCAGTATTTTAATGTTTTG
>SEYY01002503.1:2500-7500 GCA_009176605.1 Armadillidium nasatum
TATTTATTTTCTCCTATTAAAGATAAAGAAGATATTGACTATATTTATTACCTTCAAACTACCACACTTTGATGGGGAAATCAATCATTATATATTAACTTTCTTCGAAGAACTGATTCGTATAAATTTAAAGGTATTTCCTATTAACTGGTTAAGATATTTTTAGATTTTTCAGAATCCAGCTCAAATTTTTCAGTTTCAATTAACTTATATTCAACTGAAAAACTGAGGTGCTATTTCTAGAACACACATCTGAATAGACGCAGACTTATAATAAACACACAGTCACTGACTCAGATATACCACACGCATATATATATATATATATATATATATATATATATATATATATATATATATATAATATATATATATATATATATATATATATATATATATATATATATATATATATATATATAAAGGACCTTGTGTAGAAGATGCTCCCATTCCATTCTTAGCAAAGTCTTTCATTACCTAACTTAACCCAACTTAACCTAACCTAACCTAAACCTAACCTAACCTAACCTAAACCTAAGTATATTTAATGTAACCAAACGTAGCCTAATCTAACATAACTAAAAATGTTCCAAAATAAAGCATCAAACGCACTTGGGATCATTTTCTACAGAAGGACCTATATACATATATATATATATATATATATATATATATATATATATATATATATATATATATATATATATATATATATATATATATATATATATATATATATATATATATATATATATATATATATATGCTTGTGTGTGTGTGTGTGTATGTGTAATTTCACCTAAGAGTACAAACCGATTCACAACTTCAAAGTTTTATTTTTGCAAGTAGCAAATAATTCAAAAGAATCGAACGCTTGGGTCAATAAAACAATAAAAGAAAATGACTTTTATATAAATACAGTTTAACACATTACGACCCTCTCGAGATTTCGGGACTCCTTTTGAACCCCCCCACCCCCCAAAAAAATTGACCCCTTCAAATTGAGAAAAAGATCACAGGGACAAATAATGTTCTGTATAATGTATTTTGATACAAATTCGTACTAAAGCTCATATTTACCAATATATATATATATATATATATATATATATATATATATATATATATATATATATATATATATATTATATATATATATATATATATATATATATATATATATATATATATATATATATATATATATATATATATATATATATATATATATATATATATATATAATATATATATATATATATATATATATATATATATATATATATATATATATATATATATATATATATATATATAATATATATATATATATATATATATATATATATATATATATATATATATATATATATATATATATATATATATATATATATATATATATATATATATATATATATATATATATATATATATATATATATATATATATATATATATATATATATATATATATATATATATATATATATATATATATATATATATATATATATATATATATATATATATATATATATATATATATATATATATATATATATATATATATAATATATATATATATATATATATATATATATATATATATATATATATATATATATATATATATATATATATATATATATATATATATATATATCATATTCATATTACTTTCAATATTTCAATTCAGCGTTCTAAATTTTTCACTTTAAATTTTTCGGGTGTTTTATCAACATATCTTTAAAGAATAAAGTAATAAAATAATATTAATTAAATATAAATAATAAATATAAAACTACGTTTTACCAAAAAATTCAATTTAAAAAAAAAAAAAAAAAATTTTAATTTTTTTTTATTTTATATTTATTAATATATACATTAGTGAAAACAAGAAAACAAGAAAATTAAAATATTATTCTATAACTGCTGTTAAAAAAAAAAAAAAAAAAAAAAAAAAAAAAAAAAAAAAAAAAAAAAAAAAAAAAATTTTACTTTAAAAGAGCTGAATGATATTTGAGTTTTAGACTTTATATAATATCTGGCTTTGTATAATAAGGAATTCCAATATATGAAAATAAGGATTTCCTCTTAATCCAAAATACTAAGATTGTTATCCTGTATATAGAGTTGTTGCCTTGGAGATAATGGACCTATATTGGAGAACAAAGATGGTGTAATTAATCTACAATTCTAAAGGAAATATCTCAGCAACGCTAGTTAAAAGAAAACGAATAGTGTAAATGTAAATGGTCTCAGAGTCACCGCAGATTTATTTGGATACTTCCATAAGGGTATAGATACACTGCACTTTTATTTGGATACTACCATAAGTATAAAGATACAACTGTACTTTTATTTGGATACTGCGATTAGCATTAAAATACACAGCACTTTTATTTGGATATATCACTCTAAAAACATGATCTTTCAATGGGCGTTCATTTGAACGAACTTTGAGAGCACACCTGGTAAATGAACGCACTTGGATACGCTATGCTTTCATACTGCCATAAGCATATTTTTTGCGTTCAGATATATGCTTCATATAGATATATGCTATTTAGTTATCATTAGTAAATATCAATTTAAATTTAATCTGGTGGAAATTTCTCATTACAACGCCTTCTAGTTTCAATTTCATTTGATAACACAGTCTTCCTATGAAAGAAATTTTACATATGGAGGATTCAAAGCTAAAATGAACCAAGTCCCTATTTTGCCCATTTTGCACTAATACTGCCATGGTACACTAAAAATTTTATATTTTCTGTGTAATAGTGAATCAAGTCCATAGTTCAATATTAACGTTGATTAAGGTCAGTGTTAATTAAGTTCAATGTTAATTAATAGGAGCTAATCAAGTGTAAGATTAGTTTTCTCAGAAATGAGTATCAAGGACTTGATTCACTTTAACTCTGAACCCTCCATATATCCTGCAAGACATCCTGCAGGATCTCTTTAGCTGCAGTTAACTCAGTTGGGAATTTTTCTTACAATTTAGAAGAAAATTTTCTACTTACGAAATCAAATAAAAATTCCTGAAATGATTTCTTTTAAGAACAAATATCTTAAAGAAGTCTAATTCTTTCAAGAGATAAAATAATATGAAATTAATTTTAGAGGCTTGTCAATAAAAGATTCTTAAATAAATATAATTTTATAAACTTATTGGATAAAAGAATTATATAATATAATTATCAACCTTGAGAAAATTTGCTTCCTTTGATTTCAAATTGTTAAAATTTTATGTCAAGAAAAGCCAAAAAAAAAAAATAATTTCTTTACCTCAACAATAAATTTACTATTTGGTTTCTTGGAGTTTCAAGAGCAGTTAGATGACGGTTGCAGGTTTGCTAGGCCTATCACAACCCGTTTTGAGATTACAATGTCACAACCTCAGTTGAGATCGCAATGTCCAGTAAGCAGAATGTATATACACAATATCCATTACTATGCATACTAATATGATCATCATATATATATATATATATATATATATATATATATATATATATATATATATATATATATATATATATATATATATATATATATATATATATATATATATATATATATATATATATATATATATATATATATATATATATATATATATATATATATATATATATATATATATATATATATATATATATATATATATATATATATATATATATATATATATATATATATATATATATATATATATATATATATGATTATTAATATGCACATACACATCAAGTAAAGGGATTTGAACCAGCAACACACCGGACAAAAGGTCAACATCTTACCACATATGAACGTGGTCAAAAGATTCAAAAAGAAAAAAAGAAATCTTCACTCTATCTTTTGTTCAAAACATGTTTGAATAAAGCAAGTCATTCATTAAGTCAGTTTCATAATAACATTTATATATATATATATATATATATATATATATATATATATATATATATATATATATATATATATATATATATATATATATATATATATATATATATATATATATATATATATATATATATATATATATATATATATATATATATATATATATATATATATATATATATATATATATATATATATATATATATATATATATATATATATATATATATATATATATATATATATATATATATATATATATATATATATATATATATATATATATATATATATATATATATATCCAAGTTGAAGGAAGAAATATAAAAGAGGTTGAAAAATTTGAGAATCTGGGAAGTGTGTTTGGAGGTGCGGAAGTAGTGGAGGAAGATATCCCCGAAAGAATAGGCAAATATGGAAGAAGCTTGAATTGCTTCTACCCATTGGTAAAGAACCGAAATGCCTTTGCAAGCAAAAATAGTAATCTATGAGAGTATATTGACGCCCATATTGACATATGGAGCGGAATGTTGGACAACACCCACAGTGACGAGGAGTAGAAAGCAGGCAGCAGAGATGTAACTTTTGAGGGCGATGATAGGAAAGAGTAGAAGAGACAGAATAAGAAACGTTTACATAAGAGAGAGAGAATAGGGGTGAGTAACATTAGAAAAAAGATAGAAAAGGCCCAACTGAGATGGTTAAGGTATTTGGAGAGGATGGAGAGGAGAGTGGTGAGGAAATGTTGGGAGTGGAAACCGGTGAGCAGGAGACCTAGGAGAAGATCTTAGAAGAGGTGGAAGGACGAGGTGGAGGAGATGTTGGAGAGGCATCGCTTTCCGAACATCACGCAACAGAGAAGAGAGGACTAATTCACTGATAGAGATGGATGGAGGAGGAGGCTGCACCAGCTCACAGGCAGATGATGCCTATCTGTGAGCTGAAATAACATATATAGAAGTAATATATATATAGAATATATATATATATATATATATATATATATATATATATAATATATATATATATATATATATATATATATATATATATATATATATATATATATATATATATATATATATATA
>SEYY01002503.1:25000-27500 GCA_009176605.1 Armadillidium nasatum
CAGTAATTTGAACCAGTCAGCATTGGAATTAGGGTACTTTTTACGTTAATATATATATATATATATATATATATATATATATATATATATATATATATATATATATATATATATATATATATATATATATATATATATATATATATATATATATATATATATTATATATAATATATAAGGTCTGCTAACTCTCTCGCAGATCAAATACATTAAACATCAGAGTTTAAAGTTTGCTATAGGTTAATCGATCCCGGGCCATATAACACAAAAGCATAAAATTTTACCAATACGATACTGGCGGTAGCGTAGTGGTAAAACAGATGAAGGGAGTGTGTTCCAGACTTTACCAGTAGAGTATATGTAAGATTGAGCATAGCGGTTAAGTCTGGGGTCGGAGAGTTGGACAGAGAAAGGATGAGACTGTGTAGAAAGGCGTGTCGCACGAGCCCTTCTCAAAGGAGGAGGTATGCGACGAGAGAGTTCAGAAGAGCAGTGTCCGTTGTAATAGCGATATTAAAGAGAGAGTGACGCAACAATTCGACGGGCAGAAAGAGATTGGAGAGAGTTAGTAAGAGCAGGAGAGTTGATGAGACGAAATGCCCTAGACTCCACCTTCTCTAGGAGAGCTGTATGTGTGGAACCACCACAGATGTGCGAAGCATACTCCATACAGGGGCGAACAACACCCCTATACAGAGCAAGCAACTGGGGTGGCGTGAAGAAATACTGAAGGCGCCTCAGAACACCCAACCTCTTAGAAGCTTGTTTAGAAAGAGAAGGTAATGTGATCTTTCCAAGAAAGATCACGAGAAAAAGAAACACCGAAGAATATTAAGAACAGATGAAGGTTTGAGTTGAGTGTTTTCGAAGAAGATATCATAGTTGTGTGGAAGATTGTGTCGAGTGGAGAGATGGAGGAATTGAGTTTTTGAGGCATTGAAAACAACCATGTTTTCTCTGCCCCAATTTGAAATACGAGATAGATCAGAGGTTAGTTGCTCCAAGGCTACCCTTCTTGAGTCTATCAACTGCTGTTGGGAGGGACGTTTTTCAAAATGGAAGGAATAATGAAGGGTGGAGTCATCAGCATAGGAGTGGATAGGAGATGAAGTAATAGAGAGAAAGGTCATTAATGAAAAGTAGAAAAAGTGTTGGGGATAGGACAGATCCCTTGAGGAACACCACTATTAATAGATTTAAAGGAAGAACGGTGGCCGTCTACAACAGCTGCTATAGAACGACCGGAAAGGAAATCAGAGAGAAGGTCACAGAGAGAAGGATAGATTCCGAAAGAGGGAAGTTTGGAAATCAAAGCTTTGTGCCAGACTCTATCGAAAGGCTTTCGATATGTCCAGCGCGACAGCAAAAGATTTCACCGAAATGCCGAAGAGCGGAGGACCAAGAGTCAGAGAGAAGGGAAAGAAGATCACCAGTAGAGCGTTTCTTACGAAAGCCATACTGGCGATCTGAGATAAGATTAGAAGAATTGAGATGTTTCCAAATCTTCCTGTTAAGGATAGATTCGAAAACTTTAGAAAGAACGGAGGTTAAAGAAATAGGACGATAGTTAGAGGGTTGAGAGGGGTCCCCCTTCTTCGGCACAGGTTGAATGAGCGCACGTTTCCAGCAAGAAGGGAAGGTTGAAGTAGAAAGACATAGACGAAATAGTTTACCAAGGCAGGGTGCAAGCTCGGAAGCACAAGTTTTGAGAACCACAGGAGGGAATACCATCAGGACCGTACGCCTTCTTAGTATTAAGCTCAGAGAGAGCAGAAATGACATCTTTAGAAGAAATTACAATTTTAGGCATAAATGAGTTAGAGGGGGTTGAAGGAGTAGGAACAGCTCCGGAATCGTCTAAGGTTGAATTAGAGGCAAAAGTTTGAGCAAAGAGTTCAGCTTTAGAGGAAAGGCAAAACGGCAGTTGTGCCGTCAGAAGATACTAAAGGAGGGAAAGAGGAAGAAGCAAAGTTAGAGTTGACATTTTTTGCAAAATGCCAGAAAGGGCGTGAGGAAGAGGAGCCAGAAAGATTATTGCATTTTCTACGGAGAAAAGAGTTTTTAGTGTATACGAAGAATAGATTTTGCACGATTCCGGGATGAAATATAAGTTGCGTGAGTTTCTGGAGTTTGAAGACGACGGTAATCCCTGAAGGCAGCATCCCTGCGGCGGATAGCACGAGAACAAGCAGAGTTAAACCAAGGTTTGTTAGGTTTAGTAGAAGGGAAAGAATATGGAATGTACGCCTCCATGCCAGAGAGAATCACCTCGGTTATGCGCTCTGCACACTCCGAGGGACCCCTCCCACGGAAACAGTAATCATTCCATGGAAAATCAGAAAAGTACGACCGCAAGTCAGACCAGTTAGTGGCACCGAAATGCCAGAAACGTCTCCTTTCAATAGAAGGGGGCCGTTCTTGCGGAAGACTTGAAGAGAGAAGAAGATACAGAGATAAGAAGGTGATCGGATGAACCCAGAGGAGGAAAGAGTTTAACAGT
>SEYY01002503.1:57500-62500 GCA_009176605.1 Armadillidium nasatum
TATCTACATTTTCATATGAGACATTTTAGATATCTGTTTCTAAAAAAAAAAGTAATGTTTTGAAATTTAAAAAAAAAAAAATCTAAATTTTAAACTTTTTTTTATAATTTTTTTGCACTTTACCTCACAAAGTATTTTAAGAGATAGATATCTAAAATATCTCAAGATGAAGCTTTAGCTATACACTTCTTCTAGAGTTTCTGAAGATTTCGACAACTTCAGTCAAGAAAAAAAAAGTTCTATCGAAAAAAAGTGAAGGGGTTTGTATCTCAAAATCTTTAAAAGTTACAGAAATTTGACAAGAATTCGGAAATGCGTATCTCGCACAACAATAGGGAGATTCCAATTTTTTAAAATTTTTATTACAGTAAAAATTTTATTTCAAAATACAATAATTGACAAAACAAAAATTTCCGAACGTTCTTTTATAAGTAAAAAAAAAAAAAAAAAAAAAAGTTTTCAAAATCAAAAACATAAGATGTTTCCATCAAGTAAAAAAAATAAAATAAAATAAAAAAGACCATAGGAAGTGTAAAAATTAAAATCATAGGACGCCTACAACAAATAGATAGGTTAAGTAACATAGTAAATATAAAAATCAATAACATATGACGTTCACAACAAGTAAATAAAGAAAAGAAAACATAGAAAATATAAAAATCAAAAACATAGAAAGTAAATAAAGAAAAGAAAACATAGAAAATATAAAAATCAAAAACATAGGACGTTTACAACAAGTAAACAAAGAAAAGAAAAATAGAAAAATATAAAAATCAAAAACATAGGAGGTTTACAAAAGTAAACAAAGGAAAAAATAGGAAATATAAACATGAAAAATATAGAACGTTTACAACAAATAAATAATCAAAATAAAAAAGGAAATATAAAGCTGGGAGAAGAGTTACGAAAACTGAAATATAAACACAACGAGAAGCACAAGTCTCTGAAGTGTGAGTAATGGCCGTAAACATACTACGGGAAATTGCACCGTCGAATGAAAATTGCAATTTAAAGGTTAACTTCTTGTTAAATTTATTGTTTTTTGTTCTCTCTATAGAGAGAGAGAAAAAATAATAATAAACGTTAAAAATGTGAAATGTTTTTTTTTTTAAAATTGAAATAAATGTTAAACAATAAAAAAAAACGAACGTTAAAACAATAATAAAAAGTTGTTCACGGAACAAAAGATGCAATCGCTCTCTCTCTCTCTCTCTCTCTCTCTCTCATATATAATATATATATATAATATATATATATATATATATATATATATATATATATATAATATATATATATATATATATATATATATATATATATATATATATAAATATATATATATATATATATATATATATATATAGAGATAGAGAGAGGGAGAGAGAGAGAGAGAGAGAGAGAGAGAGAGAGAGAGAGAGAGAGAGAGAGAGAGAGAGAGAGAGAGAGAGAGAGAGAGAGAGAGAGAGAGAGAGAGAGAGAGAGAGAGAG
This sequence comes from Armadillidium nasatum, assembly GCA_009176605.1. NCBI lineage: Eukaryota > Metazoa > Arthropoda > Malacostraca > Isopoda > Armadillidiidae > Armadillidium > Armadillidium nasatum. Next base: position 58,989 of record SEYY01002503.1, read on the forward strand.
AGAGATTACTAAACCTAACGTATACAAGCGCTTAATAAAAAGTAAAATTGTAGACTCTACAACTTATTAGAAAAGTTTTTGTCAGAAACAAAGCTGAAAGTGACATTGTAAACAAAGTCGAAAGTTACTCGTGACATTGATTAAAGACGCACGTTCCAAGCTACCTCAGCAGAATGTATAAAAAGAACATTAAAAAAAAAAAGAAGTTTTAACATTAAAATGCCAATAAAAAGTAAAAATGTTTAAAATGCATATAGTAAGAGAAAGCCATGCTCTAATTGTTCGTTAAGTTGGAACTGTGTGGGTTGGTTCGACATTAAACGATAAAAGATCGATGTAATTTATTTTCCACAAAACTCCAAACTATCGGGAAGTGATAGTTTAATGGGAGTATCGATGTAATAAAAAACAGTGATGAAAAGTTGAATTATTCATTTAATTCTCGGAATTAAATGAATGATACAAATCTGACTCCAAATTTAGTATTTTTAATCAAATGATCGAATGATGAAATATAAAATAAATAATAAAAATAAATGAAGAAATAAGAATGGTGTTAAAAATGAAAAAAAAGGAACTGAGTTCAAAACAAATATTACAACTAAACAGCTTTACCAATATTTCAAAATGTTTATAAATATATTATAGACAATTGTTAATATGCTTTATGAACAAACAATTGTCTAATATTTGACTTGAATAATGAGACGAAGATTAAAATAATATGTTCACAAACAAAGATCAAAAGGTCAGTTTCCTTCGTCTGTTTTATGTCATTAAACGTGGCAGGATTTCCAACATGGGGAGAACAGAATCCAGTTGTAATACCTATGCTATTACAATCACCATAAAACTATGTTCACTCAATACATTTGAAGCTTTAGATAGATTTTGCAACTCTGCAGTTTCAATAAAGTTTGTTAGTGGTAATTCTATGACTCTATTACTACTGTGATTCAATGACAGTGAACTGTGGTGATCCAGTGAAGCGTGTTGTTCAGTGATTTTGGAGCTATGGTAATTCAGTTGCACTGAAACTGTGATGAATAAAAAATGCTGGAAGAGTGACTTTTTAAGGTTGAAATTATATTGGTGACGATGACGATGACAATGACGATGGAACTGATGCTTTAATTACGTTCAGACTCTCGTAATATACATTGACGTTTTAATTAAGGTGATTCTTAATAAAGTGGTCAAGTTGTGCCTATTTTGAGAATGTATTGTGAGACAAAGTTTTCAGGTGTTCGGGATTTCATGACTCTGACAAATTCTAAGAGGTAATTTGAAAAATGACTAACTGCAGTAGTGAAATAATAAAAAAAAATACTTTCTCTGATCGGGAATTTTGACAAAAGACAATCTCGCTCCGATTGTAATGCATATAATGAATCACAAAAATTTCTACATTTCATGTTGCAAGTAGCTATTCTTTTGAGAATCAATAAATCTTCAAAAACTTCTGATATTTAATCAAATATATCGTCTAGATAATCTAATTCATAAGAATTAAAGGTCTTGCAAAGGAACAACAGTTGACGTCTGATCTTACAACCTTTTTTCCAAGCAATTGTGAATAGGAAAGAATAGATTTATTACTTCTCATTGTTAAATATAATATTTAACTCTGACAATTTAATAATTATTTATTTCAAGGTGTTTGTCAGTGAACTCTAATATAATATTTTCATGCAAATTATTTCTGAGTTTAAAATATTTTAATTTTTATCTTTATTCAGAATCAAATATCGTTCAACATTTTTTTTTTTTTTTTTTTTTTTGTTTCGGAGCCAAATATATTTTAATATTTTGCTTCAAAATATAAAATCGTTTGATATTCACCTTTGTTTCAGATTCTAAAAACTCTTTCAAATCATTTAAATCTTTTCAAAGTCCAAAATTATTTAATATTATTTTTCAAAGATCTAAAATCGTTTGATATTTACGTTGTTTCAAAGTCAAATCTTTTCTTTATTATATTTTCTCTTATCTCCATCATAAGATTAAAGAATTTGTTCCAAATAGAAAACACAAATTCTAAACTATTATTCAGATTTCAACTTTATATATATATATATATATATATATATATATATATATATATATATATATATATATATATATATATATATATATATATATATATATATATATATATATATATATATATATATATATATATATATATATATATATATATATATATATATATATATATATATATATATATATATATATATATATATATATATATATATATATATATATATATATATATATATATATATATATATATATATATATATATATATATATATATATATATATATATATATATATATATATATATATATATATATATATATATATATATATATATATATATATATATATATATATATATATATATATATATATATATATATATATATATATATATATATATATATATATATATATATATATATATATATATATATATATATATATATATAATATATATATATATATATATATATATCAAGGTGTTAAAGACTTCCATCGTGAATATGTCTGCATCCTTATCTCTAAGATTTCCTCCATTTTGTTTATTTCTTGGCCAAATCCACTTTTCTCTTTTCAAATCAAGTCATCATCGTTCTTTGATTGCCAGTTACTCCTGTAATCTAAGTATATTTTATTCAGCATTCATTATATATATATATATATATATATATATATATATATATATATATATATATATATATTATATATATTATATATATTATATATATATATATATATATATATATATATATATGTGTGTGTGTGTGTGTGTGTGTGTGTGTGTGTGTGTTGCCATATTTTCATAAGATTAACTCTTTCACATGATTTTTAAGTCACGTGATATCAATATATGCATGTGTTTTGTATCCAAGTATATATTTATATAACTTGGGCTAATAACTAATTTTCTATCACAAATGGCCTTGAGCAGATGGTGAAGCTCTCTATCTTTATTCTTGTTCCTCTACCTTTAACTAAAATTAGTAATCCTAGGTTTCACTCTCCTTGTTCACGTGCCATTCGCCACAGGGTTGCTGACTTCCAGAATTGCAGCGGTCTTCAAGCTCCAGAAACTCAACATAAGTTGTTTCATTACAGAATCGTGGCAAAATATTCTCAGAGATATTAAAAATTTCTTCCCTTTGGGGAAAATAAAATGGTCTTTCTGAGTCTTCCTCCTTCAATTCTTTCTGTTATTTTGCAAAACAAAAAAATCTTTTAAATCTATAGAAGTAGTAGAGTTCTTGAAGGATCTGTTCTACCACCAACTATTTTTCTACTTTTTTAATCAAAGATCTCCTATCGGTCACTTCACCTTCTATCCTTTTATGCTGACTACTTTAACCTTCATTACTCTTTTCAGTCTGAAAGAGAGGGTGGTCTTATATATATATATATATATATATATATATATATATATTATATATATATATATATATATATATATATATATATATATATATATA
>SEYY01002503.1:70000-75000 GCA_009176605.1 Armadillidium nasatum
GAAAAGTTGTTAAGTAAATTAGAACATGCAAAATATTTTAAGAGAGCTTTTAAACATTTATTATAAATTTACTTTGTTATGAAAAGGCGTGAGAAGTTTAATAAATGAATAAATATATTCTTTTTCCTTTAGAATTTTGACAACGTAAGATTATATAGTGGACTATTTTCGACTTAAACAGAACTCTTATTCACAGAACGTGCTTCATTATTCTATACTTTATTTAATAGTTTTTGCTTCATTTATTGGATATTGCTTCATGTGGGATTAAGTGAGATTCTTTCAGAATTGGAAAAGACTATGAATACGGAACTGTAGGTTTGATCTTATTCTTACAGGACGAATTTGTCACCACAGAAGCCCTTTTTTAGTTAAATATAAAAAAAAAAAATGCTAAAAATATATATTTGTATTTTTATTTTATTTTGCACACTTGTAAATTTTTTTCCTTTTTTTTAGCTGAATAAAAAAGAAAAAAAAATTTTTTTTTTTGATTTAATATATAATGGACTACGCGTTTTTTTTTTTTTTTTTGTCTTTGTCTTTTCATTGCTATACAATTAATTTATTTCTTTTGCTTATGACATGTAGGAACAAAACCCTTGTTCGGATCAAAATGAGATGCAAGTAAAACGTTTATGAGGCTACTTACAACTACAATCTTTATATATATATATATATATATATATATATATATATATATATATATATATATATATATATATATATATATATATATATATATATATATATATATATATATATATAAAATTTTTTTTTTGAAGTTAAATATATATTTATATATTTCATAAAAAAGTTATTTTTACCTGTTACATTTTTATGACTTTCAAGTATTTTTGTTTATTAGATTTAAAATTCTCTTACATTTACGCTGACATTTCCTGTATCTAAAAATTAAATTAATATATATTTACAGAAAAAGGAATAGAAGAAAATAATTTTAAAACTTCGCAAAAAGGTAAAATTGAATTACTTGAACATTTTTATTTGTCAATTCGAAAATAAAATAAATATGTACAGAAAAAGGAGCAGAAGAAAATACTTTTAGAACTTCACTAAAAGTATAAGTGAAGCACTGACTTCAGTTGCTTATTCTTTTTAATGAGAAATGTCATTAATGTGAAGAATAATTTAGGAAATAAAAAATGATAGAAGTTTTTTTTATTTTTAAATAAAAATGACTTATTAACTTTTATTTTATTTTCATTAGTATAAATTACAATAAAATAAGTAAAATATAATGCTGAAAATTCGAAAAGTTTTAGTCATATGTTACTAATTAGTTAGACGTAAGTTTTATACTTCAGTTACTGATTTTGCTAAATTATTACGAATGTAGGAAAGAATATTTTAAAAAGAATTAACTCTATATATATATATATATATATATATATATATATATATATATATATATATATATATATATATATATATATATATATATATATATATATATATATATATATATATATATATATATATATATATATATATATATATATATATATATATATATATATATATATATATATATATATATATATATATATATATGGAGCAATTTTATGTTTTGGATCTTATTGTGTGCGCGTATATATTTGTGTGTGTGTTTGTGTGCACGTGTATGTGTGTGTATGCTAAAAGTCTAAATCAATATACCGATCATTCGTACGCGATGCATCTTTGCATGTTGGGGATATTTAAGCAGATGTACCTCGCAAATATTACATATCCAAATGTTTAACGAACACTTTCTATACTTCTATGAATAAATAAAAATAAAATTTTTAGCAAATAATAAAAATAAAATCTATGCGACAGATTAGGAAGTGAATCATTTAGATTAAAATGAGCTTAAAAAAGTGCAGTGGATTCTAGAGAAAAGAAATAAACTGGTTTTATTTAAACTGTGAAGTATTTGTATTTTATATTTGAAGTTAAAATTTTTGTATGAAGACTACTTCTACTTTAAAAAATAGTTCAACCCACTCGTTGTAATAATACTTCAAATCGATAAATGAATATTAATTTTTACCCGAAGTCTTATGAATATTTGAAGTAATGATTCTATTTAAACTAGCATTAATATATTATATAGAATTAATATATTAATATATTTAATACTAGGAGAAAGTTCAAACAGAACATCTACGATCAAGCTAAAAAAAAAAAAAAAAAAAAAAAAAAAAAAAAAAAAAAAAAAAAAAAAAACAAAAACCTGGCTCTAAGTGACAGGTTTACATGAGTTGTAATCGAACGAGTACCTTGACCTGACCCTTCCTCTAGCAAAAGTCTCTTAGATCAAAAAATGGAAAAATGGGTATTTTTAATTATATCATACCATTTCTAGTTTTTCCTTTTTTTTCTTTAAAAAAAAAAGACAAAAATTATTTATTCTCATAGATGAAAAAAAAAATTTCTTTTTCTACTGGGTGCTCTGCCTCCGTCTGCCTCCGTCCCCCGACCTCTGAGTGGTAAAAAAGTATAAAAGATAACCTAAATATCAATATAAAGTTTTACGAAAATCGTAATTTACGATATAATCAAAAACAACCAAAAAGAATTTTTTCCTTTTTAGTGAATGAAAAATTCTTCAAGATCTCTTAAAATGATTTTATTATACTTTAAATTAACGAAATTTTATTTAAAATGGAAAATCGCGATGAATAAAAACTTTCAAACTTTCCATTTCAAATAAAATAATGTCAGACTGATATTAAAATTCTTAAAAATTTACATTAAAATTCTTAAAAATTTACATTAAAATTCTTAAAAATTTACATTAAAATTCTTAAAAATTTACATTAAAATTCTTAAAAATTGACATTAAAATTCTTAAAAATTTACATTAAAATTCTTAACAATTTACATTAAAATTCTTAAAAATTTACATTAAAATTCTTAAAAATTTACATTAAAATTCTTAAAAATTTACATTAAAATTCTTAAAAATTTACATTAAAATTCTTAAAAATTTACATTAAAATTCTTAAAAATTTATTAATAGGAAGGACAATAGAAACAAGATATAGAATCTGCAATAATATCAAATAAAACTATAACTTAACGCACTACTATACTATACTATACTATGCCATACTATACTATACTGTAATATACTATACTATAATATACTATACTATACTATACTGTGCAGTCCTATGCTATGTAAAATAACACTATAACGAAACACACACTATACCATAGTATATTACACTATACTATGAAAAACAATACTGTACAATACTATACAATACTATACTATACTGTGAAAAACTATACTGTACTATACTATAATATACTATACTATACTATACTATACTATACTATACCATTTTATTTTTAAAAGTTTTTTATTATTATACTGAAATATAACACATAAAAGATTAAGATAATTTTTTTATCGTAAAAAGAACAATGAAGAACAAAGAAAAGAACAAATTCAAATTTTAAAAAATAATATTGTTAGTATCATCAAAGAAGTATAATAAGGGTTCCCACGATTATAATAACGATAAAGAAAAATTGCTCATTTGAATAAGGTTGTATTATTATTTGAACATTTTGATGATATATATATATATATATATATATATATATATATATATATATATATATATATATATATATATATATATATATATATATATATATATATATATATATATATATATATATATATATATATATATATATATATATATATATATATATATATATATATATATATATATATATATATATATATATATATATATATATATATATATATATATATATATATATATATATATATATATATATATATATATATATATATATATATATATATATATATATATATATATATATATATATATATATATATATAATATATATATATATATATATATATATATATATATATATATATATATATATATATATATATATATATATATATATATATATATATATATATATATATATATATATATATATATATATATATATATATATTATATATATTATTTTATATATATTATATATATATGTGTGTGTGTATGTGTGTGTGTGTGTGTGTATGTGTATATGTATGTGTATGTGTGTGTGATATGTCGATGATATGATTTATTACATACTTGTTACATCAGCGGATACGGATGTTCTCTGTATTTCCGTATAAAGAAGTGATATATTTAAGGTAACATGCAAATTAAAACTTTAATAAGCATAAGAGAAGGGTCTAATTTCAAAATTACTTGACCGATTTCAAATTTACAAGATCTATGCAATTCATCAATCTAAGAAAAACTTGATTTTTTAAGTTTTTCTCTAGCTATAACGGTTTGTAAGTTTTTGGGCAATTTTTCTCGAGAAAAAGGAAATAGCTGGGCCAAACCACTGGTCGAAATAATCTGAAAATTGAACTGTACTTTAGAAAATCTATTAGTTGCATTTTCTAGGATATGATTTTTGATATATGAGTTAGGAAAAAGTTATATGCCCTTGAATGTCCGACTATTTTGAAAATTTACCCTTCCGGACAAACATTTTTAAAAAAACTACACCTACAACTTTTTACATTTTTGGTGAGTGTATAGAATAGGGATAGAGCTACAACTTTCACTTTATGCATCTTTTAATGCTATTTGTTCTCTTAGAAATATAACCTCTCAAAATTTGGAAATTTTGATTTTTTTTTTTTTTTTTTTGAGGGGGGGGAAATTGTCAAAATTTAAGAGGCTATATCTCGAAAACAACAAATAGTATTGAATGATGTATTGAGAAAACGTTGTAGCCCTGTACCTCCTCTATGCACCCACTAAAAAAGAAAAAAATCTTACGTGTAGTTTTCTTTTATTATTATTTTTGTCTGGGGGAGGGTGGAGGAATTTTCCAAAATTTCAAAAAAAAATTCGATAGTTGGATATTCAAGAGCATATAAAATTTTTTCTAAAACAGATTTCAAAAATCTTATCCTAGCAAATGTAGCCAAT
>SEYY01002503.1:80000-82500 GCA_009176605.1 Armadillidium nasatum
TATATATATATATATATATATATATATATATATATATATATATATATATATATATATATATATATATATATATATATATATATATATATATATATATATATATATATATATATATATATATATATATATATATATATATATATATATATATATATATATATATATATATATATATATATATATATATATATATATATATATATATATATATATATATATATATATATATATATATATATATATATATATATATATATATATATAGATATATATATATATATATATATATATATATATATATATATATATATATATATATATATATATATATATATATATATATATATATATATATATATATATATATATATATATATATATATATATATATATATATATATATATATATATATATATTATATATATATATATATATATATATATATATATATATATATATATATATATATATATATACCTAGTCTAGCGTAAAGTTTACTAGCATTTTTATGTTATTTTTACTGTCGTCTAAACTTTGAATTGTCTCACCTGGGAATTAAACATCTATATTTTATTATCTCTGCTGCACTTTTATTTTATGTAACTTCACTATAAATGAACGCACAACAGAATATATATATATATATATATATATATATATATATATATATATATATATATATATATATATATATATATATATATATATATATATATATATATTACACATCACTACCACTCACGGGCAAAGCCCTATTCAAGGAGGGGGTGCTAGAACAATAGAAGATATAAAACAACCCACAAGCCCCACCTAACGCAAATTTCGCAGGTGAGCACAGACGCGGGCCTTAAAAGAATTGAGATTAAATTCAGCAGGAAACACAGAAGATGGGAGAGAATTCCACAAAACAGAAGTAGCAGGAAAGAAGGAGTCACCACAGCGAACAAGCCTGGAGTTACCTATGTCTACACAAAATTTATGTGCAGACAGTGCACCCCTTGTGCTACGAGGGCGCCGTAAAGGTGGAGGTATGCGAGTGGACAGTTCCCTCGAGCATTTGCCGCTGTATTACCTATAGAAAAGAGACAGGGCCCCAACGTCACCTCGCATAGATAAAGGGTCAAGGGAATTTGTAAGAGCAGAACAGTTTATAAGTCTTTTAGCCTTTGACTCAACCCTATCCAAAAGACGGGTAAAACCTGAGCCACCCCAGATATGAGAGCAGTACTCCATACAAGGGCGGATGAGGACCTTGTATAATTGTAACTGCGAAGAAGGAAAAAATTCTCGCAGCCTAAACAGAACTCCCAGCTTCTTTGAGGCCATATATATATATATATGCTTGCATTTGTATGTAATTCAAAGGTTTTAGTGGGGAGAATACAAGAAGAGCGTTCTACACCTCTCAAATAGAGTATGTAAGAAATGAGCATCGAGATTAAGTGTTAGGTAAGAATTCTGGACAAAGAGCAAGACTATGAGAGACTCAAAAATGTTGTTTTCAAAAGGAAGAGGCATGTGATTAGATACGTTATAAGAATAATGCTCATTATAGAATCAATTTTGTCAAAGGGTGCGGATGCAAATGTTCAATAACGAAAGAGGAAAGAGTGGAGAGAGAGAGAGAGATTGATTCCTCTCTGTTTCTCTACTTCGACCTTCCCTTCTTGATGGAGACGTGCACTCTTTCAGCATGTGTCGTAAAAGGGGAGCCCCTCTCAACCCTTTAACTGTCCTCCAATTTCTTTAACATCTGTTCTTTCAAAAGTTTTCGAATCTATTTTTAACAGGAGATTTGGAAACATCTCAATTCTTCTAATCTTATCTCTGATCATCAGTATGGCTTTCGTAAAGAAAGCTCTACTGGTGATCTTTTTTCCCTTCTTTTTGAATCTTGTTCCTCAGGTCTTTGGTATTTCGGTGAAACCTTCGCTGTCCCGCTAGACATATCGAAAGCTTTCGATAGAATCTGGCACAAGGCTTTGATTTCTAAACTTCCCTCTTTCGAGATCTATATTTCTCTCTGTGACCTTCTCTCTGATTTCCTTTCTGGTCGTTCTATAGCAGCTGTTGTAGACAGCCACCGTTCTTCCTTAAATTTATAAATAGTGGTGTTTCTCAGGATTCTGTCCTATCCCCCACACTTTTTCTACATTTTCATTTATGATCTTCTCTCTATATCTTAATCACCTATCCACTCTTGCTGATAACCCCATTCTTCATTATTCCTCTCACTTTGAAAGTAGGCAGTTAATTAATGGTGGCCTTTAACTCTGTCAACTATATTTATAAATAGTGGTGTTCCTTAGTGCTTTGTCCTATCCCCCCCTCCACACATTTTCTACTTTTCATTTATGACCTTCTCTCTATTTCTTAATCACCTATCCATTCCTGCTGATGACTCCATTCTTCATTACTCTTCTCACTTTGAAAGGCGCCCCTCCCAGCAGCAGTTAATTAATGGTGGCCTTGGAGCAACTTATATCTGATCTTTATAAC
>SEYY01002503.1:87500-90000 GCA_009176605.1 Armadillidium nasatum
TTGTTGCTATTGTTCTGTTTGCTGTTTTAACGTTATTTTTAATCTTGTCGTTGTTATTCTTCTTTCAATGTTCTTTTTTTGGTTCTAATTTACGTTCTTCTTGAACTACCAATTCTTCTTGTTCTTATTATTGATCATCCTTTTTTACTAATGTTACTTCATCTTGTTCTTGTTCTTCTACTTCTCATTCATCACCATCTTCATCATGTTGTTATTGTTGTATATTCTCCGTATTCTTTTTGTCTTTCTTTGTGTTCCTTTTCTTTTTCTTTTTCTTCTTTTCCTTCTTTTTCTTCTTCTTCTTCTTCTTCTTCTTCTTCTTCTTCTTCTTCTTCTTCTTCTTCTTCTTCTTCTTCTTTTCTTCTTATTTTTCTTCTTCTTCTTCTTCTTCTTCTTCTTCTTCTTCTTCTTCTTCTTCTTTCTTCTTCTTCTTCTTCTTCTTCTTCTTCTTCTTCTTCTTCTTCTTCTTCTTCTTCTTCTTCTTCTTCTTTCTTTCTTCTCTTCTTCTTCTTCTTCTTCTTCTTCTTCTTCTTCTTCTTCTTCTTCTTCTTCTTCTTCTTCTTCTTCTTCTTCTTCTTCTCTTCTAATATAGTTTTCTTTCTGGTACTTATAATATTTCCCCAAACTATATATATATATATATATATATATATATATATATATATATATATATATATATATATATATATATATATATATATATATATATATATATATATATATTTATATATAATATATATATATATATATATATATATATATATATATATATAATATATATATTATATACATAGATATAGTGTATCATCTTTTTTCCATTATTATTTTTAAATTTCTTTAAAAGAACTTTTAATAGCAAAAAAAAAAAAAAAAAAAAAAAAAAAAAAAAAAAAAAAAAAAAAAAAAAAAAAAAAAAAAAAAAAAAAACTTATTTTCTTTCTTTTTTATTTTGAAATTAATTATCTTTTTAAAAAAAAAAAAAATTTTATTTTTATGTATTATTATTATTATTATTATTATTATTATTATTATTATTATTATTATTATTATTATTATTATTATTATTATACATAAATAGATATAATAAAAAAAATTGAATATATATATATATATATATATATATATATATATATATATATATATATATTATATATATATATATATATATATATATATATATATATATATATATATATATATATATATATATATATATATTATATATATATATATATAATAGCCTTGAATAGCTTGCTATTTAATCAATCGTATCGCATTAATATATACAGAGTGTTCATTTGGTGCGTTTCTTTAAAGAGGTAAAACAATATTTTTAGAATTATATATATATATATATATATATATATTTATATATATATATATATATTATATATATATATATATATATATATATATATATATATAGATCCACCCTTGACGATTCCGGAGCTATTCCTCCTCCTTCCATAACCTCCTCCAATTTATTTATCTATTTATAATTTCTCCTGAAGATGTCATTTCTGCTCTCTCTGAGCTTAACACTAAATGGCAAATGGTCCCGATGGTACCTCTCCAGTGGGTCTCAAAACTTGTACTTTTGAGCTTGCACCCTGCCTTGGTAAACTATTTCGTCTCTGTCTTTCTACTTCAACTTTAACCTTCCCTTCCTGCTGAAACGTGCGGTCATTCAGCATGTTCCGAAGAAAGGGATCCCTCTCAACCTTTTAATAATCGTCCTATTATTAGTTATTTCCATCGTTTTTGAATCCATCCTTAATAGGAAGCTTTGGAAGCATCTCATTTCTTCTAATCTATTCTCTGATTGCCATTATGACTCTCTTAAAAACTCCCTACTTGTGAACTTGTTACCCTTCTCTCTGACTCTTGGTCCTCTGCTCTTCAGCATATCGATGAATCTTTTGGTGTCACGCTGGACAAATCCAAAGCTTCCTATAGAATCTGGGATAAAGTTTTGATTATAAACTCTTCTCTTTTAGAATATGTACTTCTCTCTGTGGCTTTTTCTCTGATTTCCTCTTCGTTCCTTCTGTGGTATATGTTTTAGACGGCCACCATTTTTCCTTTAAATCTATGAATAGTGGCGTTTCTCAGGAATCTATCCTATTCCTAACTCCTTTTTTCTTTTTTAATTAATGACCTTCTCTCTATTACTTTATCACCAATCTATTCCTATGCCGATGATTTCCATCTTCATTACTTCTTTCAGCAAGGAGTGAGGCCTTGGAGCAACTAACCTCTGATCTTTTTGGTAGCTGAAATTTTGGCAGAGAAAACATGGTAGTTTTCAATGGGGTGGTTGCACTTTTACAGATATCCTGGAAAATGTAGAGTCTAGAGCTTTCGTTCTTATTAACACTTTCGATCTCACTGACTCTCTCCAGTCTATTTTGCCAGTCGACTTTTTGCGTCACTCTCTCTATACTAACGATATTGCAATGGACTATGCTGCTCCTCTGAACTCTCCCTTAGCATTCCTTCT
>SEYY01002503.1:102500-107500 GCA_009176605.1 Armadillidium nasatum
TGAATCGGAAAATGACCTCCATTTTTTTTCCATCACGTATAGATTTTTTGCAACAGTAAAAAAGGATTGCAATGAATCATCACTGCTTAATCAAAAGAGCATCATTTTATTATAAAATTAAACACATTTAAATTTGTTACCTTGAAACACAGTTGTTTTAAATATTTTGTATTCTGTTGACCTGTAGAACCTTTGTTTCTTCTCTTTCATATTCCTCCTGGTGCGTATTCATTCTCCAGTATTCGCAGTTTCCCTTTTTAGCATCCAAGAGTAATCACCCATCATATTCACATACCACCTTCCCTCGGTAGCGTATCTCTATTTCCTTAGCATCCTGGTGGAATCTTTTCCCCTGCTTCTCACTGCAGTCTCCTAAGTTTTAAGGAAAGTAGTCTATGTGTGAAAATAAAAAATGCATTTTTAAGATCATATTGCAGCTTTGAGCTTTGAATGCCGTTAGCATGTGCTCTACAATGTTTCTGTAATCCGGATCTTTATTTCCCAAAAACTTATGCACTACGTCTTCAAATGAATCTCACGCTTCTCTTTCAGTTTCATACATGACTCTGGAAATAAAGAATCAGACAAGAGTTTACGTATTGTCAGGTCCAACAAAAAAACAAAAACTCACTTTTTCAATTTTTCATCAAAGAGTTTTGAAAACTTGGAACATAGACACTCCTTGAATAGGGCTTTACCCGTGAGTGGTAGTGCTGTGTACAAAAAAAAAAAAAAAAATTAAAAATTCCATCTTTTGGAAGATATTAAACAAATTGTTTCATTAGTTCCAATTTTATATGAACAGGTGGTAAGAGACGTTTTCCGGGGAATTTTCGAATTTTCCACTTGGTTCCTTGGGTTATCTCGTCAATCTAGGACTAAATTAATTTGTTTATTTATCTCCTAACTCCACCGACTATCCTAAATTCTTCGACTATCTAAGCTTCAAAATAGAACACATTTCTGAAATTGCCATGTCTTATATTTATATATATATATATATATATATATATATATATATATATATATATATATATATATATATATATATATATATATATATATATATATATATATATATATATATATATATATATATATATATATATATATATATATATATATATATATATATATATATATATATATATATATATATATATATATATATATATATATATATATATATATATATATATATATATATATATATATATATATATATATATATATATATATATATATATATATATAATATATATATATATATATATATATATATATATATATATATATATATATATATATATATATATATATATATATATATATATATATATAATATATATATATATATATATATATATATATATATATATATATATATATATATATATATATATATATATATATATATATATATATATATATATATATATATATATATATATATATATATATATATATATATATATATATATATATATATATATATATATATTATATATATATATATATATATATATATATATATATATATATATATATATATATATATATATATATATATATATAGATATATATATCAGCTTTTGTTTTCGTTAAGTTTAACAAATCGATTTCTGTTCGAAGAGAAATTGAAGGGCCAATTGAATTTTTTTTTGGTGTGTGTGTGTGTGTGAGGGGTTGAGGGTTGGGGGGTTGGGGTTGGGGGTTGAGGATTAGGGGTTGGAAGTTGGGGGTTGGAGGTTGGGGGCTGGAGAGATTGGTAAAGTTTTGAAGCTTAAAGGTAGATGTAGGGGTTGTGGAGAGGTTGAACCTTTTATCGACAATTTTTGAAAAGTTTTTTAAAGATTTTAATTAAATTTTTTTTTTTTTTTTTTGGCATATTGTTAACGCATTTTACTACTTATTTATCATCATTTATTTATTATTTATTATATATTTATTTATCTTCTTTCAAGATACTATAATACAGTATGGTTTTCCATTTAAGGTTGTAAAAAAAAAAAAAAAAAAATTTATATAAAAATTTCTTCAATAAATTTTTTTGCTTAACTGAGACATTCAGCTCCCTTTCTTTTCTCTCTTGATCTCTTTTCTTTCTCTCTCGATCTTTCTCTCTTGATCTTTCTCTCTTTATCTCTTTTCTCTCTTTTTTCTCTCTCGATCTTTCTCTCTTGATCTTTTTCTCTTGATCTTTCTCTCTTGATCTTTCTTTCTTGACCTCTTTTCTTTCTCACTCGATCTTTCTTGATCTTTCTCTCTCTTGATCTCTTTTGTCTTTTCTCTCTCTCTCGATCTCTTGATCTTTTTCTCTTGATCTTTCTCTCTTTTCTTTCCCTCCCTTTATAAAGAAGTATCAAAGAGGATGTGTGTATTGAAGCGATTTCAAAAAATTTAAATTCCACCTCATTTTATAAAGGGGTTATTCGCTCCTGTATGGAGTACGAATCACTTATCTATTTCAAAAATGTTTTATTTCGCCCCGTTTTATAAATGTGTTATTCTCTCCTGTATGGAGTACTCCTCACTCCTCTATTTCAAAAATGTTTTATACCGCCCCGTTTTGTAAAGGTGTTATTCTCTCCTGTATGGAGTACTCCTCACTCCTCTATTTCAAAAATGTTTTATACAGCCCCGTTTTGTAAAGGTGTTATTCTCTCCTGTATGGAGTACACCTTACTCATTTGGGTTAGTTCCACTCACACAGCTTTCCTAGAAGAGGTTTAGTCTAGATCAGCGTTTCTTATCCTGGGGGTCGTGATCAAATATAAAGATGGTTGCAGTGAGTCCCTCCCCCTTCAAAAAAAAAAAAAAAAAAAAAAAAAAAAAAAAAAATTTAATGTAAGGAAAAAAATTTAGTATATAATTATGCCCTTCCATAATTTTTCTTTACATTAAAATGAACATGAAATAACTTGAACTAAAACTATTTTATTTTCATAAAATAATTGTCTGAAATATTTTAAATTTATTAATCAGCCGTACGATACATATCTCAATCTGCATTTTTGAATTTAACACCTGCCAGGAAGGTTATTAATTAATAAGAGGTACTTAGGAGGTTGTGAGGATAATAATAATAATAATAATAATAATAATAATAATAATAATAATAATAATAAATAATAATAATAATAATAATAATAATAATAATAATAATATAATAATAATAATAATAATAATAATAATAATAAATAATAATAATAATATAATAATAATAATATAAATAAAATAATAATAATAAAATAATAATATATATAATAATAATTTAATAAATAATAATAATAAAATAATAATAATATAATAATAATAAATTAATAATATAATAATAATAAATTTAAAATTAAAAATAATTAATAATAATAATAATAATAATAATAATAATAATAATAATAATAATATAATAATAATAATAATAATAATAATAATAATAATAATAATAATAATAATAATAATAATAATAATAATAATAATAATAATATAATAAATAAATAATAAATAATAATAATAATAATAATAATAATAATAATAATAATAATAATAATAATAATAATAATAATAATAATAATAATAATAATAATAATAATAATAATAATAATAATAATAATAATAATAATAATAATAATAATGAGAGGAAGAAGAAGAAAAGATTTGCAAATGTAATAATGATAGCAATAATATAATAGTAATAATTATTATGGTAATGAAAATTTTAATTGTAGCATTAATAAAACATAATATTGATTCCAGTTACTTCAATTACAGCAAAAATTTGAAAATAATAATAAAAAAAATCAATAGTAAGATAATAATAATAATAATAATAATAATAATAATAATAATAATAATAATAATAATAATGATGATAATAATAATAATAATACAATAATAATAATAGTAATAATAATAATAATAATAATAATAATAATAATAATAATAATAATAATAATAATAATAATAATAATAATAATAATGAGAGGAAGAAGAAAAAATATTTGCAAAATGTAATAATGATCGCAATATATTATAATAATAATAATTATGTTAAGAATGTAATAATATTATTGAATAACTATAATACTAATAGTAATAATGATGATAATAATAAAAATTTAATAGTAGCATTAATAAAATTTATAATATTGATCCATTTACTTCAATTACAGCAAAAATTTGAAAAAATAATAAAAATAAATAGTAAAAATAATAATAATAATATAATAATAATAATAATAATAATAATAATAATAATAATAATAATAATAATAATAATAATAATAATAATAATAATAATAATAATAATAATAATAATAAAAGCAATAATAATAATAAAACATAATAATAACTACAATAATAATAATAATAATAATAATAATAATAATAATAATAATAATAATAATAATAATAATATAATAATAATAATAATAATAATAATAATAATAATAATAATAATAATAATAATAATAATAATAATAATAATAATAAAATGACTAACTATTTATTTCATTAATTTTTATGCATTTTCATTAATGTATTCTGTATCAGAGTTTATTTTATTTTTAACAGACAATAAACAAAATGTTTTACGGAGATTGAAAATTTATAGATCGCAGTACGATAAACCAAGCTGTAGTTTATTTGAGATCGTAAATATTTATAGAGTGAAAAATATGGAAATAAACCAATGAAATACAAAATTGTTTTTTTTTCAGATTAGCTTTTAATTTTATAAATAGACTATTTTATATCAATATATGTGATATGAATGGGTCTCAGATGACACGTCTCTCCACATAAAAAAAATATAACTTGCCACAAAAATAAAATGTACTTAGGATAATAAATGTTGCATTATCAAATATTACATACTTTCGGAGAGTACTTTAGGCTTATAGGGGCGAAGCTTAGGCCTAGAACACCCTCTTCATATCGTGTAGTGTGGTCATAATGTCAAAGTTTCATTTTGTAATTGGATACTGGCAAACAGATGCCAT
>SEYY01002503.1:115000-117500 GCA_009176605.1 Armadillidium nasatum
AAGCTTAGAGTTTTCAATTACACCATTCCAGTGCCGATAGTCTAATGGACCTTTTAAAATCCAGTATTGGAGTTCATCGTCCGTAAGCATATATATATGTCAACATCAATATCGTAAACATATATATCATTGACCAATAATCACAGAGTTTCGTGAACTTTGTAGTTTCAACTGCTGTAGATGTCGATTTTGCAACAGCAGCAACGGGCTCACACTGGAATCACACTGGAGTTTGCTGATCTTCTTGGGTTTGTGAATCACCTTCTGCTCCTGTGGTGAAGTTTATGTCAAGTTTGGAGTTCGTCTTCAAGCTGTTTTTTCTTTTTCCCTCCTGGTCTCCTCTTTCAAATGTTTGTTTCATTGTATGGGCTGGAAACAGAATAGCAAAAATAAATGCTAGAATAAAAGATTATAAACATGAAAAATAATATATGTATTTTAAATTTTTTATATATAATATATATATATATATATATATATATATATATATATATATATATATATATATATATATATATATATATATATATATATATATATATATATATATATATATATATATATATATATATATATATATATATATATATATATATATATATATATATATATATATATATATATATATATATATATATATATATATATATATATATATATATATATATATATATATATATATATATATTATATATATATATATATATATATATATATTATATATATATATATATATATATATATATATATATATATATATATATATATATATATATATATATATATATATATATATATATATTATATATATATATATATATATATATATATATATATATATATATATATATATATATATATATATATATATATATATATATATATATATATATATATATATATATATATATATATATATATATATATATATATATATATATATATATATATATATATATATATATATATATATATATATAT
Organism: Armadillidium nasatum; assembly: GCA_009176605.1. NCBI lineage: Eukaryota > Metazoa > Arthropoda > Malacostraca > Isopoda > Armadillidiidae > Armadillidium > Armadillidium nasatum. Next base: position 115,982 of record SEYY01002503.1, read on the forward strand.
ATATATATATATATATATATATATATATATATATATATATATATATATATATATATATATATATATATATATATATATATATATTATATATATATATATATATATATATATTATATATAATATATATATATATATATATATATATATATATATATATATATATATATATATATATATATATATATATATATATATATATATATATATATATATATATATATATATATATATATATATATATATATATATATATATATATATATATAGAATAAGTTTTCCATATTTTTTTATTTTATTTAAGCAACATTATATTATTTATTTATTTATTAATATGAAAATTATTAATTATTTAATATACCTTGTGATGCATTTTTTCTTACATTCTTTATATTTTGTCCTGAAGGTTTGCTTCGGGGAGTATAATTGAATGTGGAGCCCCGTTTTTTTAAAGTTAAGTTGAAATAGGAGTAATAACTTTGTGATAAATTTGAAGAGGTGTTAAAACCGGGGAAAAACCCAAAGAGGTGCAATAACTAGGGAAGAGCCCTAAATTTGGGATTAAAGGTATTATTTAAAGTGGGTTCCAAGAAAAAGAAGCTATACCTTAACACGAAATCTAAATACATGATTTGAAATTTTATTCCGTTGTGAGCATGATACAGAGCCATAACCCAAGTTCGAAACCGGTGATTCAGATATTGAAACCTGAAGAGCAGTTATAAATAACCATTGAAAGGCTGAAAGTTAGATCCTGAGATATTATTGAACGTAGAACCTGAAATGAAGCAATTACATAGGTCATATTTTTTATGGTTCTCCACAATCCATATTTCCCCCACTTTCATTATTTTTTATTAGTTTATATGGAAGAAATATTTGACACCTAACTCATAAAATGTGTACAATTTCGAATATGTAGACCCATAAGAAGAAGCAAAAACGTGCTCGGCAATTTTGTTATTTAAAGCAATCCAATATTTATTTTCATTTTATTTTTTAGGAATTCTAAACGTTTCTTCATTGATTTAGTTTCTTAATTTAATCTAAAATTGTTAGTTTTTATTTTCAATTTTATGACTAAAGTGTCTATGCATGTTATAGTTCACTACTTACATAGCTATTTATAATTGTAATCAGAAGTCTTCAACAATATTAACTAGCAAGCGAGAGTACAAGGGTTCGAGGCTGGAAACATGAGCGGTTTCTTCTTGCACTTAGCTCCGAATAACTCAGTCGTTAAAACGAGTACATTATTAAAATGATCTTGTCACTGACTGGAAATAATCTACAGCATCAGCTATAGGATTGGCCCAGCCAGCGGTATCCGCCGTGGGACCGTGGAACCGTGGCACCGTGAAACCCAAGGATCTTCCTCGAAATATCCCACTCACAGGACGTAAGTCCTTCCTGGGGGATGAAGATTATGAAGATCGAAATTTTTCATGCCAAGTTATTTTAAAAATTAAAATAATTTAAAGACATGAAACAAGATAGAAAGAATCAGCAAAATGATTTAGAA